>JAWRVZ010000292.1:0-300000 GCA_037043235.1 Rhodeus uyekii | reverse complement strand
TGGTCTCTACACTCATCAATGACAGAAGTATCTTGAGACTCCAGTAATGATGACGGTGACAGACCTGTACGGTTCATGAATGTGATGATGATGATGAAGATGATGATGATGATGATGATGGTGTTACTGCACTGGTATAATGAGGCCTTTAAATCAGTTCGGGAAGCGTCTCATCGTCAGATATCGGCGCTGGATCATCAACATTTGCTTCTGAGAGAGGCGAAGAGGCTCCCACTCCACTCGCGCTCTCATTGGTCGATCTCGCGCTGGGAACCAATCACGTGTCTTGTCTAAGTGCTGTGGGCGTGTACAAAGCCTCTGAGAGAGTTTCTCTCTTTGTCTGGCATCCTGGGAAACCGTTTCTCTCACATCACGATGAAGCAACGCTGCTTTCCTCAATGTGGCTACTGACTGTGGCTCCTCAATGTGGCTACTTTTTTTTATATCTGCGATGCACTGAGACCGTGAAACTTGAACCGCGAAGTGGCGAGGGATTACTGTATATATTAGTGCTGTCAATCGATTAAAAAAATTATCCATTTAATTGCACATTTTTCTAACGTTGACATTTTTTATATATTTTTAATATTGTAATTTCAAAGATTTCAAATCTAAACTCCAATTTAATATAGAAACAGCAGCAACCTATATTTTAAAAATCCATTTAATGGTATTTTGTATGAATGGAGACCAGTATCACTGATATCAAAACTAGTATAGTGAATCTATTGTGTGTATATATATTATTATATAATCTCTAGTAAATCTATTTGTTTTCTCAATTTTCCATATTAATTATATGACATTGCTGAGATCAGTCTAGCTCAGCTGCTCACGCTGCACTTCACATTAGGCTGTCCGCCTATGTTCTTGCTTGTTCACTCTTTCATGGCCTTCCTCGAAGACATCTTAGCGAGTGAACCCTCATTTGCTCTGGGGACGAGGACAGCACAAGACTTCTCAGAGGACGAGCAGGAGAAAACCTACTTGACCTCAAACATGGCCTCCCAGGTCACGGGGGGAAAGAAGTGATGGCACTCGGCATGGGTGATGGGTGACTGATCCCCCCTGCCCCCCCCACAAATCATCATCAGGCACCTCAACCCTTCTCAAGGTGGGCTGCTGGGCCTCCCAAGCAAACTGGATCTCTTCTCTGCGTCCATCCATCAGGCCACCCACAAGGCCTCTGCATGAGCCGTCAGAGCTTTGAACGTTTGGTGCAATTGGATGATTCCACAGAGGTCAGGTACGAGATGCTTCAGAGACCCGGGGTTAAGAACAGTAACCTATTGTTACTCAGACAAGAGCAGTCAATGATTTGTCTCTTTTTCTTTTCTTTTTTTTGTTAACATTAAAGACAGAGAGCAGCAGGTTTATTAGGCTGCTGTCACCTTTAAGACCTCTAGTACATGATGCAGATAAGTCACTCATCCCGTTTGAATTGAACTCTATACATTAAGGATACTCAACAAAAGGGACATTTTGGCATATTTTGTGGTTTTTGTCTTTTGAAGCGCTATCTGAAGCAGCTGTCTGTGTGCATAAGAGTGTGTTTCTTATGGTTTAAAAGCAATTGCAGGAATAAGAGCTTGATCATTTAATGAAATGTTAGCCAAAGGATAACGGGGGAAAACTGATGCTGCAGTAATTGCACGAAATATTTTTTACGTGTTAAATTGAATTCAATTATTTACATGCGTTAACATGTTAATTTTGACAGCACTAATACACACACACACACACACACACACACACACACACACACACACACACACACACACACACACACACACACACACCCCTTTTGTGTTAGATGGGATTTAATCAATTTGACAGCCCTTGCTGTCATTACTATTCAGATTTAATTCATATTTGTTTTAGTTTTATTTTATTTTTGTTAATCTCTAGTCAGTTTTAGTACTAAAACTTAAACATATTTTAGTTTATTTTCAAGGCAACATTTCTCTTTTTTTTTAGCATAATTTTTTTTAAGTAATATTTTATTTCAGCTTCATTAACATAAATATTTTTCATAGTTTTAGTTCTAGTTAACGATAATAACCCTGATTCATTATGTACATTTTGAATACTTTATTTCTTGCAACTGAGCACAAGAGGAAACTTTCCAACATCCTTTCCCATATTTTAAAAAAATGCATAAATGCACCATAAAAAGAGTCCATCCAAAGCATATGCTATATTCTAAAGTCACATGATGCTTTGTGTGAGGATCAGATCTAAGTTTTTCTCTGATAATCTTCCCAGTCGAAATATAATTTGCTTGTGCGATTTCAGTTGAAACATGAGTTGTTGTCAGTTACCAATAACATAAACTTCAATTTGAGTCGGTTCCTTTCATAAACTTGTTGTGTGACTTCAGAAGACTTGGAATACAGTACATGTCTCAAATGGACAATTGTATGGAGATTTTTTGTCATTTTGGGAGCTTGACAGTCGTTGTATATTAGTGTGCAAAAACTAGTGTCTAATTAGAAATGACTATACAACCCAGAGATTAAGACTACTGCTGGTGTTAATTTAATAACAACAATAAAATCTAGCTTTTTTTAGTTTGAGATTTAAGGATGCTGTTAAATTAGAGCACGTGGGTGCGTTCTGGAGGATGCTGTGTATTAGGAAGCACTTGAATTCAAATGATCTATTGAACACACATGCACAGATCTGTCCAAAATAGTCTCAATATTCAGAACAAAACACCTATTTTCTCCCTGTCCTCTTCTGGATTCACAGGCACAGAGGTATTTGAGGGTCTTGAAGGTAACTCTCTCATTAGTTTCTGTTTGTATTTCTTTAGCGTAACAGTACACACACATACACACACACACACACACTCAGGCGTGGAGTTCCTTTGAGGTTTTGTTGAGAGGTCTTGGCTGATGCGTTTCTCCTGAGAGAAAATAAGTTATTTAATTTCTCATCACTGGTCTGGCGGAGTCTACCGCATGAAAATCAGAGAGAAGGATGTGTGGAGGAGGAGGTTTATCTATCTGTCTATCTGTCTGTCTGTCTGGTTCTATCCGTAATTTGATCTATCTGCATTCTATCTATTGTTGTATATCACTATCAGGACTTTTGCATATTCTGGCATTCTTTTGTTTTTGACAATGATTTTGTCGACTGCAATTCTACAGCAGTGTTTACCGATGTTATTTGATACAGTATTTGGATAGTTTTGCATAAATCCATGTTGTGATATAGCTGCAGCGCTCATGTAACCCAAGGCTGTTCCTCCATGCTGGTTAACCTGACAGGCGGTTCTCCTCAGAGGAAAAGAACGCTGGCCTTTGACACTTATGTTCCCGCTGTCTGCGGCTCTGTATTGTTTTATAGCTTTTATACCTGTGAGGACATGTGATATGCCTCCTCAATAGTCCAGTGGTTTTGGTGAGAGGCGTCTGTCAGTGAGGCACTCGACTGTGCATGACATCAGACACCTGAATGGAGCCGGTAAAACAGGGTTTATGTTTCCCAGCTGCTGTTCAGCAATTAGCCTCCATTCTTTGATTGTGTTTTCATTGCAGGAAGCTGAAGATATAAAGACCTGTTGGGTCATATTTCACTTCAAAATTGAGAAAAAATAGTATGAATACATTGATTTAACTTCAAGTTCTCATTATTGTAATGTTAGTAAAAATCTTATTTAGTAATGAAAATGACACCTTCCTAATATTTACATTCATGCATTTGGCAGACGCTTTTATCCAAAGCGACTTGCATTGCATTCAATGAACACACTAAATCAGGTCTTGCTTTCCCTGGGATCGAACCCATGACCTTGGAGTTGTAAGCACCAATGCTCTATTGATTGAGCTACAGGAAAGCTAGTATGCTGTTAGTCATCCTTCACGTACTGCCAAAACAGCGCCAACCAGTTCCAATGCTCGCGTGCCCATTGTATGCCCATTTCAAGGCTGGACGAGTCATCACAGGCACTCTGATTGGTCTGCAGCAACACAGAAGAGTGTGTTGAGACACATTCCTCCCAGAACCATCATTATATATTTTGTTGTGTCAGATCAGATGGGATAGCTTTTGTTGCTCTTGTGCATGGATGAGTCTTGAGCGCCCGACACCGTTCCTGGTTTGTGGTTTGTCCTCCTCGTCCCACTGTTGGTCAATTCTCAGCACTGCTGACCGGGAGCAACACAAGCCGTGCCGTTTCAGAGATTCTCCGACCCAGTCGCGTCGCTACAACAATTTGACCCTTGTCAAAGTCTCTCAGATCTTTATTCTCGCCGTTTCTCCTGCATCCAACACATTTATTACGAGAACTAAATGTTTGCTAACCATCTAATCTGTCCAGACCTTTAATACGTGGCCTTTTTTAGAAGATCAACAATATTTATTTGAACTGTGACTTAAGACCTCTCTCACAGTTTTTTCCCCAATAGCCGTCTGGCTAAAAGCTTTTACTCCAGCAACAGGGTTATGTTTGTCCAAACCTTTGTGAAGAGTTTAATAATTTAGGTGCATAAAGTGGTTTTATTTTGAGTGTGTGTGTGACAGTCTTCATGTCTCATGGTCTGTATTTAGTTCAGTATTAGTTATTAGCAGAATATAAATGTGCTCTTGATTCACCAGCATGTATGATATTGATTTAGATCTGAATTAATTAAATTTGACATGAAACACGCTTTACCTGCCTTTACTGTGACATGCACAATTACTGCTTTAATTTATGAACTCATACAACTGTCGTTTGGATAGGAAATGTGTACGGATAATGACATTTTCAGTGCTTTGGAGGAGGGGAATATGTTCAGTGAGTTAACATTTACATTTACATTGTTTTAAAAACTTAAGGTTATATATTGCACGAGTCATAGAGTTACTATTATATACCGTACTTGCATTTCCCCTCTGTTTTGGAGCTTGACAGATGTGGTCTGGTCGCTGAACTGTTGTTGTATGGAAAGGAGCTGCATAATTCAAGATATCTGTCTTGTGTTGCCCAGGAAAATTCTTGTGTGTTTTATTCCATAAAATTACAATAAATTGGATCCTGTGTGTTTGTGTGTTCAAAGTTTTTCTCTGTCACTCGCAGATGCACTGCGGCTAATGAGACGCTTCACCCCATTCTGATGTTGATTTGCTCCACAACTCTTCTCTATTATCACAAATAGAACAGATTCATGCATCATATGATCATCAGACTATATGAACAGGTACAGCACAGTCATCTGAGTTAACATGACATGTTGATTCACACCACTAATTTAACATTTGTATGTGAGTAATTGCTGGTTTCATCGTCATTAATATTGCTTTATATTGATAATGAAAGAGAGTTTAATCGATGTGACAAGGCTTATCTCTCCCAGTGAGACTTCAACATGAAAGTCTGGTTCAATTTTCAGCTTATTCTAGCCAAGAGCTGCCCACTTATTCAGGAAGAGAGCGTCTGACTGGCATATAAAGCCACCAACCACCGTTTAGAGGAGGAGACATCGGAAGCCATCGCTACAGTTACTAACCTGTGCATCCTGACCCTGCATATACACTAACGCACTGCAAGTATTGCTAGATATCAAAGTTAAGCAAAACCTTTAAATGTAAAAATAGACTTTGAGAGTGAGTGTGAGTGTGAGTGTGACTTTGAATTGATTTGGCCAGGATGATGACAAGAAATGTACTTGAAAACCAGAAATGATTACACAATGACTAATTATTCCTTTTATTATTATTTATTTGATGTATTTATAGATATTCAAAAGTTGTAAAAAATTCAGCACTGTCCAAACAATTTAACACTGCCAGTGTATTAAATCCATATACTATGATTTAATACAATAGATAGACAGACAGACAGACAGATAGAATGAACATTAGACAGACAGACAGATGGATGGATGAAACTGGAAAATTATAATTTATTGTATTCATATATATTCAATTTAATGTAAATTCTTTGAATTTTAATCCATTTAAATATTTTCTTATATTTAAAAGAAATGCAATGCAGTTCTGCAGCTTGTTTGCTGTAACTCAATTTAGCCTAATCTAAATTTGAATTTCAAATCATTGTGAATTATTTTGAATATGAAGTGACGTGTAACAGTATTGCTGATTTTTCATATATCCTGATGACTTTATTTTAAAGGGGCAACAGCTTCATGCAGCGAGCGGTGTAAGTGCGTGTGTGTGAGCATGTGTGTCTGTGTGTGTGTGTGTGTGTGCGCGTTTCATGCAGAATGTATTCAGATGTTTTCGGCAGCAGGATGGCGTGAAAGAGCCACTGAGAGCAGAACGCGCGCGCGCGCGCACACACACACCGCTCGCGCACGGAGACTCGCGCTGAGGAGAGTCAGTCAGTCTCATTCCAGCATCAGTCGCGCATCATGGATCTGCGGGGCTCACACACTATTGGAATGATTTTACCGCTATATCTAATCTTTAACTTCATCACAGGCTCCATTAGTAAAGGTGAGCATCTCTTCATTCATATTATTTAGAGTAATCTTAGGCTCAAAATGACTTTTCTGTCGGATTCGTGCGCGATGTGACGCTCTCTTGCGCTGCTGCACGGCAGTAAGTTCAGGAGGAACTTTGCTTTGCGCCAACCTGATATTAAACTATGAATTAATCTGACGCTGATTTATAATATTAGCTGACATAGTTTATTGCATTATGTTGGAATGATGTGTTCTATAGAATGAGCCGGTTTGAGAAGGTAATTGATTCATTAATGCAACAGATAATGCTTTACGCATCGAGTTGATACAGTATGGAATATCTGTTGTGTGATTTTATTTCAAATAGTCATTTTACGTCTCTGTTATGCATTTTAATGATGAGAATGAGCCGCATTGTGTCAGATGCTGGATCAATTATCATCACATTTATGACAACTAACTTATTATAATGAAATATTATGATATCATTATGAATGTTATTTACAATATTTTATTATTAGTGCATTATTAGCCTATTAGCAATGACGTCTAATTATAAAAACTTTAGTTATAATAGCCTAATTTATTATCAATGCGCAGGAATTTAGAATATAAATAGATCGAATTGGATATAATTCGATTTCCATGACGTCACAAAATTCGACGCGACGCGCTGCGGTGGCTGCAAGAGTTAATGCATTGAGAAATGATGGGAACACACTCTTTAAAAGCCTAGGATGGTCTCCTGGTTGGTTTTGGTTCGCTTTTAGATGCTCAGGTTGCAACATTATATGTAGAATTGTTTATTTATAAGTCTAGTCTTGATCTTACAGCTGACCGGAACATCACAATTTATTTGATGTTTAATACAATAGATATGTAGGGCAGCTTTGTATTATGTGTCGATATATCACATTGCACTTGTGTCTGATGTTATTCATGAGCAAGTGAAGTAACCAATTTGTTCTTAGTGTCATTTAGGACTGGATTTGTATAAACCACAATAGACCCTTTTCATGTTTCTGGGGTTCTCAGAAGTGGAAATGTTCACAGATGGGTGAACTTCAATAGTGGTGACGGAAATCTACTGCAAACATAACTTTTGCGTTCCCAATGGCTCTAAAAGGAACGCATTACAGGGAACAGAACAAGCTGGTCTGTTGCACTTACACTTCAAGACTCAATGCACGGATCTATTTTTTGTCCCCATCACAATATCAGATTCAGTCCCTCATTTTAATACGGTTGTCACTCCCAAACTTTGCAGTGTGTACTGAGCAGCAGGAAAGATATCACTTTTATTCCATGAATGGGTGATATCAGAAAGCGATTAAAGAGCGCTGCCTTTATAATCAGTGAAGCTGATATCATTTGCTTCAGCCGCAGCTCGAGTGAAAGCTCCCATTATAATCTCAAAATCTGCCTATACTGCACAGTGAATCTCTTTCTTGCATCATTTTCATACTTTGATGGTTGTAATTCTGGCATGTTGGGCATATTCTGAGTAACTTAAACACCTCTAACTGGCCATTTTGTTCTTTCTCTCAACTAACATTGGCTACAAATGCTTAATGCTGCAAAAACAGGCTTTAAATCACACATTTACTGATGGGAGTGTTTGAAAGCAGCGTCTATCAGCGGGTACCGGATTGAGCTGGTGGCTGGTACTGAGACTGCAGAAAGACTGACACTGTTGTTTTAAAAATGTAAGTATCAACTTGGGACTGAAGTACCTGTACTTTTGACAACCCTGTGAAAACCGTTTCTGTCCATCTGAAAGACATATGCAGTTTTCTCAGGGATAACTAGTTAATTTGGCAGATACAGTGACTAGTTCTTTCTTAGAGCGGCTCATTGCATCAAACTGGTACTTGATAAACACAACTTGATTTCTGGGTGAACTGGTTCGCCTCTAGACTCATACAGGGCTGCATGAGTTTGGGAAAAATAAAGATTTGCAATGGGGATTTTTTCTCATAAAAAAGAAAAAAATATTGTTTGTTTGCAATTGATTGCAATAAAACCAAAATCCAGGTTTGCTTTGTTTATTTGTAGGGTTACACAATTTGGCCATACTTTTGTGATTATCAAAATAGCTATAAAATAAGAATTGTAGTAGTATTAGAAAACTATTACTAAATTTTTGTTAAATCAAAATAATTAAAACTAAATATAATTAACTGTATAAAATATTATTTAATAATATTATAATATCTCACTGGAAAATAATAATACAAATAAGTATTTAAAAAAATATAATAATAATAATATATTTAGTGCTGTCACTAATGATTATTTTAGTAATTGAGTAATTGGTTGACTATTTTGACGATTAATCGAGTACTCACTATTTAGTGGTACTAAAAATGGATCTAAGCAAACAATAGCAATTACTATAATTGCAATAGCAACAATAGTAATTACAAGCAAACATTTTTGTTTCAAATGAAAAATAATGATATTAATAATAATTCATTACATTTATATAGCACTTTTTCATAGACACTCATAGCGCTTACATGGAAGGGGGAATCTCCTTGACTCTTTGAAGTATCAAAAAAGTATTCATGGTTTTATAGAAACCCACTTTTAAAATGCATAATTTAATATACAGTAATACCTTCCAGGACTGAGCTCGTAACTTGAGTTGCTCGTATATCAAATCATTTTCCCCATAAGAAATAACAAAAAATCTATCCATTCCGGCCCTCTAAAAAACTCCCTTATTAGTGTTAATAACAATGGAAAAAACGTGTTTTTATTGCTATAGAGACACACACACAAGAATAGTATATAAGGATTACTGTGAAATAAAATAAAATGTGGTTTTAATTAAAGAGGAGTTAATTACCTTCGAGACAGACGATACAGTAGCGGCTTATGTGGAGGAGGAGGAGAAGGAGGAGGGAGGGATAAGATATTGCAAAAACAATACGGAAGTGTAGTGTTTCTTCCCGAGTAGTGTATTGGACTCAGAACCTCATATTTATTATTATTGAACACGCATAACTCGAGCTAGTCACAGCTTACTACTCGTTAATCACTCGTCCCCCCCCCCCCCCCAATAACCTCCCGCTGTAAAACCAAGATGGCCCTCTAGTGGAGATCATATGCAAATACCCCATAAATGAGTCGGTGTCTGTAAAAGTAAAAATGTGCTTGACGGCTTGCTCGTATCTCAGAATACTCTTATGTAGGGACACTCGTATCTCAAGGTATTACTGTACATATTATAACAGGCCATTATTTAGTTCAAAATTTCAATTTATCTTTAAAATTTGGCTAATTTTTTATGATAGAAATGCTATAGCCACTGTAATTTCTTGAAAGGGAATATGAGGAAATCCAAAGGTTAAACAACATTTAATTAAAAATTTCACTTAATCTTAAAAATGATTTAATGTTTATTTAAAAATTGCAGTGAACAGTTTGCATATATAGAAACATATTGATGCATTCTCCTGTATTGGCGTAGGTTTATAAATAATTTACCTTATGAAATGGTGCACATTGCATTCCCAGATGAACGTTATAAGCAGCCCAAACCCTCAGCACATGCAGAGATGGAGTTTGAGATGCTCCACGCATGTAAATGATACAGTTCATGTGAAGCAGAATAGAGCCGCTCCGAGCCCCTCACGTACCCTACACACATGCAAATAATTCTAGTGCATACATTAAACCCAACGCAAGGCATATATTTGAATTGAATCGCCATTTTTGTGAACACACAAAAGCACTATTCTATAGTAAGGTTTTTAAATGGGTTTTATACATTGTGCAGCTTTAGAAAACGGTTTGATAATGTGGTTAATGCATTCTCGTCTGTGGAATCCATGGGATTTTGTTGGTTACTCGACACACACAGGTAAATGCTATATTTTTGAATCGAGATCTTGAATTGAATCAAGGAATCATGAAATTCCTAATTATTATTTGTGGCGAGAAGGCGTAATAATGAGCGTCACCCGAGCATCGCCAGTGAAGGACGAGAACTAGGCCTGGACTTACCGTATTTTCCCGCATATAACCCACAGATGCAGATAATCCGCACCCTCATATAGCCCGCGGGTTTTGGGGTGTAAAAAAATCGTTGGAATAACCCGTACCCATAGATTGATTAACCCTGTAAGTTCACACTTCGAATTTTGAATGTTGCTCGCATGACGTCAATTATCATAACTGTTCAGGCTCGGTACACAGTGCTTGTGCGCGAAATTCACACAATATAAAAACAAACACAAGTCAGAATCAGAAGAAAAATCAGTGTTGATCATCGGATGAGATGAGAAGAGCCCGCCCTCATGCAGCACAGCCAATCACGTCTTCTTGCATGATTGACAGGTCAGACAGCCTATCAGCGCCAGCCGTCAGAGTGATAGTACAAGCGCCAGAGACAACAACCCTCGCAAGAAAGAAAATACAGCAAAAAAAAAAACGTACGTCCTTAGGGACGTAACAAATATATTAAAATATTATTACGTGTAAAAAATTTGTGATATATCCTGTGCCCTTATATAACCCACACCCCCTACTGGGTTTGTAAAATCTGGTATAACCCGCGGGTTATATGCAGGAAAATACGGTATGTCGTGTTCTGTCCTTTACTTTTAGTTTATAATTGAAATTTTTAAATGTCTGCCAGTTCCCGCCTCCTTCCACAAACTTTATACCGTGTTACATTATCAAACCAACAAAGTTTTCTTTTAACGGAAGACTGCAGGGAGCTCTTAAAGCTTCTCTTTGGTTGACAATCTTATTCATTCAATTAAATCACAGCCTCTGTGATTTAATTATCGCTCTAATCCATATTGTGAGTTGCTTGAAGTCAGCCAATTATGTTTGGTTGTGTGCCGTTTTGCATCGGGCATCAGGTCAGTGACTTTGGGGACTGACTTCAGCATTTCCAGTGCATGCGAGGTGTTAGCATTTAGGCTTTGAGCTGTGTTTGGTCACGGATGTTGAATCTGGAATGGAGGAATACGTCAGAATGGGCTTACTAGAGTGGATCAAGGGGAATTACACTGATGCTGTCTAATACAGAGTGATGCCTGCCACCATAAATGTTTGCTCACACTGTGTCGCTCCAAAAGAAGACTCGATTTGGGGTTGGGACGGTGTTCGTAATGAGATGCATGTGCGTTGTAATTGAAACAGATGGTTATGAACTTTGTAATCAGCATAAATACACACATACAAATCTTGTCTTCGTCTTCCAATTCAGGATTGTTCATTACATTCTATTTTTCTTTCCATTCATTGCATGTGATTACTGTATTTTTGCGCATATAACCCGCAGGTTATACCAGATGCAGGTTGTATAAGGGAATATAACCCATTTTTTTTACACGTAATATTTCAATATATTTGTTATGTCCCTTAGGACATAATATTTTTTTTTTTGCTGTATTTTCTTTCTGTTTTTCTTTCTTGCGAGGGTTGTTGTCTCTGGCACTTGTACTGTCACTCTGACAGCTGCTGCTGATAGGCTGTCTGACCTGTCAATCATGCAAAAAGACGTGATTGGCTGTGCTGCATGAGGGCGGGCTCTTCTCATCTCATCCGATGATCAACATCTGTAGAATCGCTTCTTAAGGGACGAGCTGCTGCACAGCGGGAGACACTGCTTTTGCTTTTTCTTCTGATTCTGACTTGTGTTTGTTTTCTTATTGTGTGAATTTCGCCCACAAGCACTGTGTACTCAGCAGCCATATCACCCTGTAGCCTAAGACTGGTTGCCCACTGAAGCTAAGCAGGGTTGAGCCTGGTTAGTACCTGGATGGGAGACCTCCTGGGAAAAACTAGGTTGCTGCTGGAAGAGGTGTTAGGAGGCCAGCAGGGGGTGCTCACCCTGTGTCTGTGTGGGTCCTAACGCCCCAGTATAGTGATGGGGACACTGTACTGCAACACGCACCGTCTTAAAAAATTTGCCCATTGGCCTTGGTCTATCATGGCCTCCTAATCCCCTCCATACTAATTGGCTTCATCACTTTGTCTCCTCTCCACCAATAAGCTGGTGTGTGGTGAGCGTTCTGGCGCAATATGGCTGCCGTCCCATCATCCAGGTGGATGCTGCACATTGGTGGTGGTTGAGGAGACCCCCCCCCCCCCCCGTACTATGTAAAGCGCTTTGAGCTCTGGAAAAGCGCTATATAAATGTAACATTTCTTCTTCTTCTTCCTCTACCAAGCCTGAACAGTTATGGATAATTGACGTCATGCGAGCAACATTCGAAATTCGAAATGTGATCTTACACAAAAAAGTTCATAAATCTATGGGTGCGGGTTATACCAACAATTTTATACACAAACCCCCAAAACCCGCAGGCTATACGGGTGTGGATTATCTGCGTCTGCAGGTTATATGTGGGAAAATACGGTATTCCAAGATTGGTATGTAGAGCATGTGGTTATGTAGATAATTAAAATTGAATTGAAATATTGATAATTGAATATTAAACATTTCTGCAAATCTGTTTCAGTCTGACGGCTCTGATCTGATTTCACATGGCTTATGTGACTTTCTCATGCCACATAAAGCATAAACGTCAAACGGTGTTATAGGAAACATGCTAAAAGTCACTGCAGAATCAAAGTTGTGTCGTTGCAAAGCGCTAGACGAGCAGAAAATGACAATATAACGCAGACATGGTTTGGAAACAGGCGGAGATGACAGCATGGAATAAAACCACTCATCCCAGCCTCCTACGTTTCTGCCGCTGCCTCATAAGACGCAGTCATCTAGCGCCGCGGTTATGCATTGTCATGTCGTAAATAATGAAACCTCTGTATTGCAAACCCCTCCATGTTGCGTCTGTTGTTGTTTTTGTGTATACTGACCAACTCAACGTCATTGCCTTAAAATCCAATGTAGATAAACAAAAGACAAAACAGATATGAACGGTTGCGATACACAATGTGTACGTTCACTGGCTATTCTTACATGTACAACTGTTTTATTCAGACTTCATTCATTTCACGAATGCTAAATAAAGTGATTGGGTTTATGTGTGTGTTGACATCACAAGCTTCAAAACAAAATTGAGTTTCCCGCTGCTTGCTCATACTGTTCTCCTACATTGCTACTTTGCTTTGTTTGAAACAGCAAACTTTTTATGTATTACGGATCCTAATTAGGAGACAATGGACATATGAACCGTTGTGGCGTGCTGTTTTTATTTATCAAGCAGTAAAAAGCTGTCTGCGGATGAAAGTGTGAGAGAAGGACTGGTGGAATGATGTGCTGATCCCCTTCTCAGATGATGAGTGGTGGGAGAATCTTTGAATCACACAACACTCATCCATAACACTTCATTCAGCAACGGCAACAGCATAACAACATTTTGCGTCATACGTCATAATGCCATTTCTTCCTCATTGCACATACACAGTACTTTCCAGTTTTGATTTTTAATCCCATCAAGTGTTTACATATCGATTTGATTAGAAAAGGAATAAAGCACTCCTTTCAATTCATGCAGATTGAGCTCAATCGGATTGATTAAGGTGTTTACACGAAGGCTTTTCAGTCCGATTAAGCTGTCAATGGCTTATTTGGTTACGTGTAAACGTTGCTAATAATTGTGGGTCTGACAGTGTGAACCTAGCCTTAGTAAAGTAACAGAACAATATGTTGAAATACAAAAAATTTTGGTGGATGTGTTTTGTTTCAACTTGTCTGTATGGAAAGCTCTGTAAGATCTATAAAGCACAAGCCTGAAATATCCTGCTCATGTCCGTACGAGACACAGAATCAGGACGCAATCAAAGCCATGCTGGACCCAGCTGCCTTCTCTGCAGGAAGTGGGCTGAACGTAAGCCACTGAGCAGAACTTGCATGTGCATTTGGAGTCCACACAGGGCTGTTTACATCCAATGACCCACTTTCACTCTTCATTTTTAAGTCCTTGTGCCCTAAAGAGCTATCAGCAGAAGCTTCATTTCTGAAATCATTTCCATTCTTCTTTTAACCTCCCAGGTAAATTTAGCAGGGTATTATTATATTTCAATTTTGAAAATGGACTCAGGGGCTCGGTTGTGTAGTTTTATACTGGAGTACACAATTAAGAAAGGCTCTTTAATGGTTCTTTGTAGCAAAGCATTATGGACTTTTTTGTGGCTCTTTAGTTGTTCATTACTTTGAGATAGAAATCAGTTATTGGTGTTTCGTTCCAGGTTCTTCAGATCAGGGTTTTGGTTTTCTGAGCTCCTTAAAGCACCAGAACATATGTGGTTTTCTAAATAAATAAATAAATAATAATATTTATTCATTATATTTCATATATTTTTAATTATATAGTTTTTTACATAAATTATAATGTTTACAAATTAAATAAAATAATTATAAAAATAGTATTTATTCCATACTTTGTAAATATTATCTTAAATACTTTTTTAAATTCTTCCAGTCTATTTACATTACCTTCATTGCCAGAGTCACAAAATATTGTGTTTTTTCTTATATAAAATTATATTGTTTGTGCTTATTCTAAATTGCATGTAAAAATATTATGTTCTGTTCAGGTCTTTTTTATGCGGAGAGGATTTTATTTTCTCCCAAATGTTAATGCTATCATCGTATTGGATCAAAACACACTGACTTCCATCACACAGGGTATAAATACTTCCCAAATGTTAAAAATATTATTTATCTAGCTATATTATCACCAAATATTGGATTCAATCTTTTTAGCAGCTTGTTTTTTAGTTAGGACAGGTTTTCTATTTATTTTTTAAACTAATTGATCGTAGGCCTTATTGATCAAAGCTTATGCACTTAAAAACATTATTTGTCGATAATTTTGTCAATTTTCAATACAAATTGTTTACAACACTAGTGTGCTTTAAGTCACACTTGTGATGCTATTATCCCATAATCAATCGGTTCTAAAAAGAAAGACAAGTCTTAACTGAAAGAAAACAAGGTGACAAAAAGAGGGAATCCAGTATTTGCTGATAATATAGCGATTTGTAAGCATTAGTCATTTTTGACTGGGAACATCAAAGGTGTTTTCGACACAATGTAAGTAGTGTAATTATTTAAGGTTCTTGAGAGGCTCTTTGTTCCTTTAGAGGTTAATGCATTCTTGAGGTTTCATAGGCTCTTCAGATCCATGTTATGTCTTCTTCCTCCTTTCATAGCAAATGTTTTTCTGTAGAACTAGAGAATGAAAAGCTCTTTTTGAGACATCTCGTGTCGCTGTAAAACCGGTTAGATCCTTTATTGAACAGTGTACAAACTCTCGTATGGGGTAGTACTATTTGTTTTTTGACTATCCGGGTTTGTTTACCTATTTGTAAGAGTAATAGGCACAGAAATGTGACTGTTGCTAGTACCGATGACAAATAGAGCGGCCAGTGAATTAACGGAATAGTGCAACAGCAGTTTTTTCACATTAATCCTGAGCTGTTCATTCTGCCAAGGCAATTATATTCAGCACTGAGCCACACTGGTGAGATCCTGGGCTGGTTTGTTGGCTCACAACTCGCCTGCCAATCACGTCTAAACACTCAGTGTCTGCACTAAGCATATCAGGAGGGTTTTCCTATCTGATCTCAGGTCAGAAAGACTGACATCCCCTGCTATGTTATCTTTACTTCCAGGTCGTTTATCATTGCCGAAAGCTGGTCCGGAGGCATTGAAGTGTTCAATTTAATCATGACTGTGTGTCTGCTTATGCTTGCCTGTGTGGTGCGCTTTATGATAAAACTTTGTTGTGAGTGTCGTGGACTCATAATTGTAAGGTATGTTGTCGTTTCTTACTATAGAATCAATTAAAGAGCTGGTGGAAAGGAGATGGCAAGTGTGGGATCGAGTTTGGCTGGGTTTCAGCTCCCGTTGGTGTTGGGAAGCAGGTCATGGTGATGAATGGAAGCACGAGGGAAGAATCTCATCTTAAGGCTGTGTGTCCACCAAAGCGCTTTTAGAAAATGCCTAGCTGTAGGCGGTTGAGACGCTTTGCTTGCAATGATACAGAATATCTGCGAAAGTTTTACTAACAGATAGCTTATTTGGTTATTGTTTCTGCATAAAATGTTGATACAATGCAAGGTATTTGCTCTGGCTCTTGTTTTAAGTCATTTTGTTCTATTATTGTGTTTGTTGTTGTTGGACAGTGTTGTTTTTGTAAAAGGGAGTATCTTCCAGATAATCTTAGAGAAACAAATGTTCCAGAAAAATCTATTTTTGTAAAATAATTGTCTAATACATTTATTAATGAACTTTTTACTACAAATGTCTACTCCATTTAAATGAAAAACAGGTTAAATTCTGTCAATATTAAGGGACAACACATGGTTTCTCATTAATATCAATAGACCTGTAGGAATGGCTTTTATCACGGAGTAATATTCTTTATAATTCATAGGAAATGACCATTTGAAAAAAGAAAGCAGTTGAGCTGACTGGTCTAATACCTCTATCCAGCCGACTTTGTAACTATAGAGATTTTTGGTTAACTGTAATATAAGCAATATTGTACAGGATTGCTTTATGTGGGGAAAAGCTGTGTATGTAACATAACTTCCAGGTCTTTAGACTTTGCTGATAGAAGTCGGCTAATGCCATGGCAATTTGCTAATAGATTAATCACACAATCATGCAAACCTTCAACCATTTAAAAAAATATTATATGGTATAAAAAAAACATATTGAGTCTGATTTAAGACCTTTAAAGGTATAATTGAAATGTAAAAAATCCAAAAGTTCAAAGTAAGTAAGTTTTCCGTAAGTTTCTTGGCCCTTGAAGAATGTTTATTTCTCCAAACAAATTATGTAAATAAATCATTGGTTTTTTTTTACTAATTGAATCTTGAACATAATGAGATAATGCTGGATAAACAAATCTATATACTTCTTCTGCTTTGGTTAATAGGACTAGTCAAGTCTCTTTGAAGCCAGTTGTTGAAGTCAAAGATGCTTTGAGCTTTTTTAATTTATGGGGATAAAAAATGACTCTGCTAGATCCTTTGTAATAATTCCTAAATATTTAATCTTACTTTTTACTGCAATGGTGCACAAAAGTTTTTCATTTGAATCATAAAAGCATAGTATTTCACATTTCGAAGCACCAGAAAATTCATGTAATAACTGCAATGCTGCAGGCAGCTGTTCTTTATCTCTGAGTAACATCATGCGCAAACTGAGACAATCTCATTTCTTTCCTGAAGATGGTAATTCCTTGAATAGTCGGAAAATTCAAGATTTTTATGGAAAGAAACTCTACTACAAACATAAAAAAATGAGGATATAGGACAACCTTGGCATACTCCACTACAAATGGGAAAACTACAAATGGGAAAAGTATTTGGATATAAATTAATGTCGCTATTAATACCTCTATGAAACATTTCAATAATAGAAATAAATCTCTCCCCAAAGCCAAGCTTTTAATGCCCTATACCTAAATTGATGCTCAATTGTATCAAAAGCTTTGTGGAAAAAAACCAAAATGATTTAAGCCTCTGATTCCTCAAAATATTAATAATCAAACAAATCCAAAATTAGTCTAATGTTCCAAGTTATGTGTCGTCCAGCCATAAATTCTGTTTGAGCTTCACTAATGATTCATCTTGACCTTTTTTATATGATTTGCAGAAATATGAGATACGTTTTGAGATACGCCAGTTGGACAATCTTCAAACGATCTTTATTGGGTTTAGGAAGTAGGGTTATTAATCCTTGTTCCTTAGAAGTTGATAATTCGTTTGATTCAATATTTTCCTTAATTTTTTCAATTTTATTGTTTTCAATTTTACCTACTCAAGCCTTGAACCTTGTAGACGGCGACTTCAGCTCCTTGCCCACGAAATCAGCCGTCTTCGAAAGATAGAGACCGAATTCTGGGCGATTTGTTGTTCCGTCAATGCAAATCAATCAGTGAAGGCATTGACAGCACAAAGTATATCAGCATTCAAGACTTTAGGGTCATAAACCTTAGAGTTTTTTTGAAAGAGGACTACTTGTTGGAGTGTTTGGGAATGAATCAGAGTCTCCAGAAGGTGTTCTAAGAAGGCTTTGGCTTTCTGCAAACTTTGCACGTGAGCTGATCTGTACAGTCTGTTTTATAGATATAGGTCAGTCTGCTGAGGATACTTTACGTGCAATCGGTGCATTCTATCTTTAGAAAGAGTTCCAATTCCCTACTATGCTATTAAAAGTTACAAATTCGACCAGAAGATGCCATCTAATCTGCCAATGAACAGGACTACAAACCCATGACGTATTACGAAAAAACATAATAAAATAAAATCATTGGAGAAATATAAAACTCTTCATTTAAAGTTGTTGATTATTTCTATGGAAACCTTATAATATAATATTAGCAATGACAATAATCTTATGTTTTTTACTAAATGTGCATATAAATATTTAAGCACTTTGAGAGTTAGTGAGGCCAACTTAGTTATGTAACTTGCAGTGCTTTCTGGGAATGCGTGTTCCCTGCAGAGCTATTTTGCCCGTTGTGAGTCTCTGATTGGTGAAGATTTTGGGGGAATGTACTTTTTCACCACAGATTCTCCTGTTAAACATGGTTATTTCAGAAGTCTGTTGACTTGATGTGGCTTCAACAAAAGCACATGCCATTGATTCACAACCTCGTAGCTCACAGGTCTCTCTTTAAAGATTTAGAGGTTATTATTAATAATTTATTTCCTTGTGGAGAAAACAAGTCTTTTTGTTTCTGGAAGCCAACTGTTGCATTCGATGTAATGAATCATTGCGGGACTATCTGTTTAATTGACCAATGAAGATGGTGTTTTCAAAATCTTATTTTTGCAATTTTCATTTATTGTAGTTGCACACAAAAAAAAAAACGACTTTTGCTCTTTTGTTTGCTAGTTAGGTTCCAGTATCTGTTGATTGTCCATCAATAGGAACTCTATGTGGAAAAGTGTAGCTCCCACAGTGGGGTTTTCATGAGGTCTTCAAAATTATCGTTTATCAATTCTACTAGTTGTTTGTATAGAACGAAACATAAACCCTCAGCATAAGATCAATTTGCTGTGAATATGCTCTGTATTTCCCAGCAAAGCACATTGTCCATAATGATTCATGGTAGTGTGGTGTCTCAAAGAGCCTGGACGTCGGCACGGGGCGAAGCCGAGAACAAATCACCCCCATATGTCTTCTTTACTGTCATTTATGAAAATGTGTGAATAGAAAGTCAAACGGTGAATGGGATTCTCATGGAGTCAAGGTTACACACTAGTGGCAGTTGAGTTTTTTTCTCGTTGAACTCTTGGCTGCCTCTCATCCATTTGCATTTATTAATACGGACCGCAGTATTTAAGCATGAATTTGGCAGGGAATTACACCGCAGCCATCAAGGCCGAATATCTCAAGGTTTTAGCACCCAAACCAAAGCACATTCATCTCACACACCTGCCACGGATGATAGGTGATACAGCCCAGAGAATTCATCATCCTGAGTGATATTTTGTCTACAGAATATACTGCACTTGGTCAAATATTTCTTTAGCTGTCACTGAGGAGTATGTTTGGGAGGAAGTGTCATTTCTTTTCTGTGCACGTTCCTTTCAAATCCAAAACACTTAAAGGGGATAGTTCACTTGAAAATGTAAATTCAGTCTTTTTACTTACTCTTCTGTTATTGATGTTTTTGAAGAATCTCTTATAGCCGCAAAATGGGAAAATAATGAATAAATATTTTAGATTTAATTTTTCTAAAAGATATTTTTTGTTCAACAAGTACACATAAAATGAATCAAAAATGACAATAAAGACATATATTGTAACAAAAGATCAAATAACGTGTCAGGTTACGTATGTAACCAGAGTTCCCTGAAGAGGGAACGAGACGCTGCATCGAAACGCTAAGGTAACTCAGAATTGAATCGATTGCGTGAATGCCCGTCGAGGGATGATGACGTCATGAACCAGGGGGATTAGACCGTATCTGAAGCAATCCCGGCAGGCACGTAGGAGGTGTTGCAGAAGACGCAGCGTCTTGATCCCTCTTCAGGGAACCATGGTTACATATGTAGTCCCTTTCAAGCGATCTTGTGCCACGTCGAAACGCTACGGGAACGATTGACAAATGCCACCTCAGTGACGAGGGCCTGCCGAGCGAAACGTAGCTCACTACATGACCACCGTATTCCCGGAGTGGAGTTGAGGTCTAACTGGTAGAGACTCGTGAAAGTATGCGGGGAGGACCAGCCTGCCGCATCACAAATGTGAGCATCACACCGCTCCTAGTAGAGTTGGCACGGACCACCATAGGGGAAGGAAATCCGACCGACTCAGGGTGCTAGTGCTCACGCTGGACACAGCAGATCCTTTCCTGGTCATGAAGGGAGGACAGAATGCCTGTAGTACGAAGGGTGAGCCACATTAGTGGAATTGAACATCCCCTAAGCTTAAGGAAGAGGAAGGTCTTTAACAGAACTTTAAAGTCAGAAACTTGACGCAACCTCCTCAAAGGTTCAAGAGGGGGGCCTGGGATACCAATCCCAGGTCAAAACCCTATTGCGTACTGCTGGCCTCAGCCTCAATTTGCCACAAAGGAAACGTAAGTAATAGGTCTCTCCCAATTGAAATACCACCCAGACGTACGTGGTAAGTACCAAGGCAATAACCATGCAGGGAATCTGTCCTGCAGCAACTTTAGCGCAGTGCCAACTTCTCTTCTCAAGTCATTACATAGTTTTGTGTGAGTCTATGATTCTTTATGCTGTGATTTGGACCTTGACAGTCATTGCCATTATGAACTGTTGTATAGAAAAGTGCAGGATAAGATAACGGCATGTGGTTTAAGAATGAGTAAATAATGTCTTTGTTTTCGTTTTGGAGTGAACTATTCCTTTAAATGTTCTCCAGGTTTTATATCAGCAGTCTCAAACTCTCACTAATAGACTGTCACAGACGTGCCCTTGAAGGAAAATGGATAAAACACAACAAAATAAACGGTAGGATACTGCAGGAGTAACTGCTTCTTCCCGAGCTGGTGTGTCACATTCTACACGCGTATTTCATTTCACTCTTCAGTGCTTTCCCTGTGGCAGGTTAGGAACGCAGAGTGACCTGCTAGCAAACTAGGTCAAAGGCGAAGCCTGCATCCTTTTCACCCTTGAAGAAAGAAGCTAATCAGATATTTCTCACCCTTGAGGCATCACAGCTCTTGAGTAGTTCCATGTCAGGCATCTGTATGTGGATGTGAGGGAAGGGAAAGCTGATTAGTTGTTGGTAATGGACAGGAAATGTTTTAGTGACACAGCTCAACCCTGCCTGGTGTCTGCACAGACTGAACCGTCCAGCAAATAGGCACTTTGTAAATAGTTTATCTGTCTGTGGTTGAAAGACTCCATGATATCAGGAGTTTAATGGCTTTCGCCTTTGTTAATATAAACACACACTTTGGAAACGTTGTGCTCAGATTAGCATGCTGAGGGAGTTACGGTTCTCAGTGAAAATCAAAGCGTACCGTTCTCCACCCATATTTCTACACGCACTTGCACTGACTCTAAAATCTGACAACGTATCTATATTATGGTTTGCTTTACAACAGTGATGATCCAAACAGTTACTCTTTGTACCGTAGTCCTTTTCCCCTGAAGATAGCACATACCAAACCATACTGAAACTGTAATAAAAACCAACCTGAGAGTAATTTGAATGATTACACCCATATAGCATAGGCTACTATGTGTTTTAGTCCTGCAGTTTACAATATGTGTACTGTGCCTAGTATGTATATATTTTCTGAATGCAACGATAACCCAGATGACCATCTACATTTACCAAAATGTGAACTTACCAACACTGCGTGCAATACTGTGTCCCACAATGCTGTGAGTTGACTGTGATCCATCCAACAACATCTTGATTAATTATTTAATCTCGTCTCACCAAAAGTCATTTGTTTGTTGGTTTGTTTCTTATAATTAAATAATAATAATTAATTAATTAGTTTGTTTTGTAATGTTTTCACATAAATAAGTTATTATTCATTGAGTCATGGAAATCCATGACTCAATGTATGTATTTATATGTGTATATGTATATATATATATATATATATATATATATATATATATATATATATATATATATATATATACCATGATAATAATCATTTATATAATTAATTCATTTAAAAATATGTATATTATATATTATACTAATTTTACTTAAATATAAAAACAAATGTACTTTTACACATATGAAATTAAATAATTTATATATTATTATTAATAATAATAATAATTTTATATATATATATATATTATTTATTTTTTTTTTTTTACATATATCAGTAAGTTATCTATATTTACTTTAATTTACATCAATTTGGCTTAAAAAATATAAATATATACATTTTTATTTCCAGGATTTATGTTGTTTGTTTGTTTATTTGTTTACATCCACCAAAGTTTGCTGAATTTCAGCAAACACCCTGATTCTGGTGTGGAGCGTCTTACTCATGTTTACTACGGTGTTGATGTAACATTCTCAGATGAGTCATATATCATTGCTTTCATGGCAGCAGCTCATTAGTAGTTAAAACAAGCAATTACAACATGCATGCCAAGAAAATTTATGTTGAGTGTGATTTACCCTCTGAGGGTGTCCGTCCATTAAGAAACTGAGTATTCATCATCTTACAAACCCATGCAAGAATCAAACGGCTTGATTTTAAGAGTTGTGGCTCCTTAGTATGCAGATAAAACACTGTTAGATGAAACGGACGTCCCTGGAGAAGTGGGAGATTGGCTTGGGGTTTATATTCCACTTGCACGGCAGCTTTAAGAAACTATACGTTTTAAAATATGCGTTCTATTTAGAACCAGTCTGAGAATCTTTGATGTTCCACAAAGAATTTTCATTCCCTAGGTGTTTGGGGAAAAACACATTTTATTTTCCGGTGCTTTAACGTTCCCGGAAACCAAAACATTGAGTTTATTACAAGTTAGTAATAATCAAACATCAAGAATGCATTAATCTCTAACTGGGACGCTGGAGCTTGTTGTCACTTTTTAATCCAGTAAATATTTTCAAGAACAAGAACAAAGTCAAAACTTTGCTGGGGGAAAATTGATCATAGTTCATGTAATCGTAAAAATTTATATTGTTTTGCATTAATTAGTTACAAATAATATTACATGTTTGTTTATTGTCAATTTAACAGTGAACCGCTGAGCTTGAATTGATATACAGATAATGAAATATACAGAAAGTGAAAATGTAACGTCTATGTTCCTACAATAACATACCGGTGTGCAAAACTCTTGGACATATTTTAAAGAATCTGTGCCAAAATCTTTACACACTTTATATACTTTTGTAAATCCAGTGCTCATTGCTATAGATATAGACTTTGTGACAACTAGCCCCGGTGTCCCTTGTACAGCAAAAATATTTTTTTGTCACCTTTTCTGAATCTGAAGTGCCACACAGACCCACTGAAGATCTTTTAAGGGTGTATCTCCAGTGATTCTTTGTGCAGCAATTTGCCTTAAAAATAGCATGACACGAGTGAGCAGTAGATCCAGAAGAATATGACTTAATGTCACACGTTTGATCAAGACGCTTTCAGAAGTATTGCAGTCTCAGACGTCCGTATAAGCCCAGAACTCAAACTGCCACCCACAGATCAAGCTTAACTCGAGAGTTTATGCTAATCCCAACTAGTGCTGCATTATGAATGCTGCAAAAGAAAAAGGAGTTTGTGTATAGAGTTTCAGGCCATATGTGTTAAGTCAGTAACTGAGTCATATGCAGCCATGCAGGAAAAGGTCCACCTGCTAGATGATAAAACAGGTTAAACTTCCACTGAGGTCTGTGCAAGATGAATGCACACCTAGATGTATTGAGTTACAAAGCAATTCTCTTTGTTAACTTCTACCGGCAGCGCCAATTAATATTTATTCATTGCATACTTCGTATGAGCTGCATAGCACAGGGAATTAAGTGAAAGAACAGATGGGAAATGTCTCGGTGAATCTTAAGTTTCTCCCCTTAATGATGTCAAAGCTGTTTTGATGCAGGGAAATATGTCACAGGAGCAGGAAAACAATGCATTCCTATGTATCGAATGATAAAACATGGAATTTGTCGTCTCTTATGCATTTCTTTATTCTTGTTTGGCTCTAAGCAAAGCTCCATGTAAAATGCATGATGCGTTTGTCTGGCTGTTTATATATTATGCATGCCCAGCCGTGGCAGGGATGTTTTTTGATGTGTATGCCCACCTTGTTAGATAATGTAGCTTTGAGTTAATCTGATGTGATTCTGATGTCTCCACATGCATTGTGCGTCACCCATCTCTTAGAAGATAGTCTGTCATCATGACATTTTTCATTAATTGTTTTGCATTGTTAAACAGAGTAATTCTCTGCAGCTGAAGGCTGCATTGTGGCCCGGTTGTCAGGTGTGTTTACCCGAGATAAAGGCCCGGATCAAAGGGAGATGTGCAGGGGCTGTCGTGCTGACAGTATGCTGCTCGGGGAGTTTGCTCAGTAGTTTCTATGTAAGTTTGAATTAATAATTGGGGCAGATTGGATGTAGCCACTCATCAGATAGCACAGCATTAGTCATTGCGTCGCAGAGCTCTGGCACCGTTCAGACTCACGGGGGTTTGGACGTATCGTCGCATTTAACAAGTTCAGTCTTCACAGAGGCATGAGACAGCCGCAGTGACATGCAGTTAATGCTGTGTCTGTTCCTCTGTGCCTCAGTGCAGCTCTTACTGTCCAGCACCCCAGGGTTTTTATGTGAGATCTCCATAATGCACTGTATCTCAACAAACCAGCCTGTGGTAATACTTTTTGTACAAGTTAGTGTGGTTGTAATATCATGATATTTGCTGCATCATATCATATTTGGTATGTAAGGGTGGTAATCGTTCAGTATTATGGTGTGTTTACTTCAATTTACTATTGTGTGTAAATTGGGACACACTTGGCTAAATTTGTGTCTTTCATGATCTTGCAAAAACCTCAATAGTATTATCTATTGTTTTGTTTTACTTTTTGTAATGATTTTTACAATTGTTTGTCTGTTAATTTTTTTAATTTTTTTTTAATGTATTAATACTAGTATTATTGTACTTATTAATCTGTTGTTTTTATTTAAACTATTTGCTAACATTTATTTGTCTGTTCATTTTATATATATTTTTTATTTTCTGTTTGATTTGTTTCTAAAATATTTTATTAAAATAATATATAACAATAATTGTATTCTATATATATTTTTTTATAGTATCATCATTTTTTGTTTTGTTTTATTTGTACGTTTATTGTATTATTTTATTTATTCAGCTCTTGTTTTATTTACATTATTTGTTTACATGCATTTGTTGGTTTGTTGTTTTTTTGTTGGTTGCCTTCATCATTTTATTTTCATTTTCCACATTATTTTATTCATTTTTTTCATTTTGTAGTATTGTATTATTATTATTATTATTTAGAATTGTATTTTTGTTATTGTTATTATTATTATTTAGAATTGTATTATTATTAAGAATTGTATTATTATTATTTAGAATTGTATTATTATTATTTATACCAAATATGTTGAAGTGGAGGAAAAACTGCCAACAAGTGTGCCGCTTACATGTGAACTCCAATACTGTCTACAAAACATCCCTTGTTGCACCTCATGTGCCTGACATGAATGTTGAAAATGTAAGAATCTTGATTTATTTGCATTTAGAGTGCTGCTGATTGCATCAAGTGGCTTGTCAGAATCAATATGAAAAGATGGAGATGCAGTCATTGAGGGAAGTCTCATCACTCGTTCTGTTTGACCAATGTTTGGACACATGCTATTGGCTGAAGCCATCTCCAGCCCGTCCCATCAATGCACAACCATGAGCTGTGCACAGACATATTGCTAAGCATTGTGCTAGAACTATGAATGAATTGGCTCACATGTGGGGAAAAAGAGGCCAGTGCGAAAACAGATGCGCTCACACATGCACAATCTGCTTGATTTATAAATGCACATTCACAACCTCTGGCTCACATTTTAATGACAGCATAAACATGTCAGCATGAAACAGCTTGCAAGCCATTTTAATTGCAAAATCAGATGCATTTCTGAATCAAACCGGATATTCAATGAGTTTTTATCAGCCAGAAATTGATCAAGAAGAATGTCTAAATTGCACTGTTTGAGTCAGCTTTGATTTTATGTTGTCTTCAGTGTTCATGAATTGATTGTTGTTTTAATCTTTTGAGTTCAGCTCGTCTTTGACTGTGTGAAATGCTGTAATAGACCCTCAGCAGCTGTTGTGAGAGAAATGAGGAGAATGTTCAGTTTTCACTGCTTTACTGTGTTCTCAGATAAATCTGAATATGTAAAAGTGATATTAAATGTAATGAGGAGGTTTTATCACATCACAGACCACATGTATGATGAATTATCATCATTAGCACTGCTCTCCTGGCATCATTTACACTTCTAGTTGTTTCTGGAACTGGGAAGCAAATTGTAAAACCAGAGAGGAGATGAGCGTGGCCTTCATATCTGTCAGAACGTTATTGGTTCCTATCAATCAAAAATGGCTCGCTGGCATCCTGCATTCATTTCCTGCTCCATAATAATCTTAAAGAGGTTCTCAGGAAAAAGTCAGTTCATTTGGGAAGTCCCATTTCAACTCAATTTGTGTTCTCTGAGGGTTATTTGATTGCTCAGGTGCTGCTCTTCATTGGCGTGTTTGTTTCATAGTATCATGTCATTTGGTATATAAGATGTAAACGTTCCTTACAGAGAGATTAAACTAAAAGGAGAAAGAAGACAATGAATGTGGAGAGCAGCTCAGATCAAGTGATGAGAGATGATTGAGTTCATATTGAAGTTTTTGAATTTTTGATTGCAGACTCTAGAAGAGACATGTGTGATTAACGTCTTTCAGACAATCAGGAACATACATTCACCACCATTCAAAAGTCTTTTCTTCTCTTTTGGGCTGCATTTATTTGAACAAAAATACAGTAAAAACAGCAATATTGTGAAATATTATTACAATTTAAATAACTTTTTTTCTATTCAAATATACTGTATTTTAAACTGTAATATATTCCTGTGATCAAAGCTGAATTTATTAGATGATAAATACAGTAAAACAGTGTAATATTATATCAGTGTAAAACAGCTGTTTTCTATGTGAATATATAGTAAAGTGTCATTTATTCCTGTGATTAAAGCTGAATTTATTAGATGATAAATACAGTAAAACAGTGTAATATTATATCAGTGTAAAACAGCTGTTTTCTATGTGAATATATAGTAAAGTGTCATTTATTCCTGTGATCAAAGCTGAATTTATTAGATGATAAATACAGTAAAACAGTGTAATATTATATCAGTGTAAAACAGCTGTTTTCTATGTGAATATATAGTAAAGTGTCATTTATTCCTGTGATTAAAGCTGAATTTATTAGATGATAAATACAGTAAAACAGTGTAATATTATATCAATGTAAAACAGCTGTTTTCTTATTTGTGAATATTTGTGAATTTATTTGTGAATTTATTATTTCTTATATGTGAATATATAGTAAAGTGTCATTTATTCCTGTGATCAAAGCTGAATTTATTAGATGATAAATACAGTAAAACAGTGTAATATTATATCAGTGTAAAACAGCTGTTTTCTATGTGAATATATAGTAAAGTGTCATTTATTCCTGTGATTAAAGCTGAATTTATTAGATGATAAATACAGTAAAACAGTGTAATATTATATCAATGTAAAACAGCTGTTTTCTTATTTGTGAATATTTGTGAATTTATTTGTGAATTTATTATTTCTTATATGTGAATATATAGTAAAGTGTCATTTATTCCTGTGATCAAAGCTGAATTTATTAGATGATTAATACAGTAAAACAGTGTAATATTATATCAGTGTAAAACAGCTGTTTTCTATGTGAATATATAGTAAAGTGTCATTTATTCCTGTGATTAAAGCTGAATTTATTATATGATAAATACAGTAAAACAGTGTAATATTATATCAGTGTAAAACAGCTGTTTTCTATGTGAATATATAGTAAAGTGTCATTTATTCCTGTGATTAAAGCTGAATTTATTAGATGATAAATACAGTAAAACAGTGTAATATTATATCAATGTAAAACAGTTGTTTTCTATGTGAATATATAGTAGTGTCATTTATTCCTGTGATTAAAGCTGAATTTATTAGATGATAAATACAGTAAAACAGTGCAATATTATATCAATGTAAAACAGTTGTTTTCTATGTGAATATATAGTAAAGTATCATTTATTCCTGTGATCAAAGCTGAATTTATTAGATGATAAATACAGTAAAACAGTGTAATATTATATCAGTGTAAAACAGCTGTTTTCTATGTGAATATATAGTAAAGTGTCATTTATTCCTGTGATTAAAGCTGAATTTATTAGATGATAAATACAGTAAAACAGTGTAATATTATATCAGTGTAAAACAGCTGTTTTCTATGTGAATATATAGTAGTGTCATTTATTCCTGTGATTAAAGCTGAATTTATTAGATGATAAATACAGTAAAACAGTGTAATATTATATCAATGTAAAACAGTTGTTTTCTATGTGAATATATAGTAAAGTATCATTTATTCCTGTGATCAAAGCTGAATTTATTAGATGATAAATACAGTAAAACAGTGTAATATTATATCAGTGTAAAACAGCTGTTTTCTATGTGAATATATAGTAAAGTGTCATTTATTCCTGTGATTAAAGCTGAATTTATTATATGATAAATACAGTAAAACAGTGTAATATTATATCAGTGTAAAACAGCTGTTTTCTATGTGAATATATAGTAAAGTGTCATTTATTCCTGTGATTAAAGCTGAATTTATTAGATGATAAATACAGTAAAACAGTGTAATATTATATCAATGTAAAACAGTTGTTTTCTATGTGAATATATAGTAGTGTCATTTATTCCTGTGATTAAAGCTGAATTTATTAGATGATAAATACAGTAAAACAGTGTAATATTATATCAATGTAAAACAGTTGTTTTCTATGTGAATATATAGTAAAGTATCATTTATTCCTGTGATCAAAGCTGAATTTATTAGATGATAAATACAGTAAAACAGTGTAATATTATATCAGTGTAAAACAGCTGTTTTCTATGTGAATATATAGTAAAGTGTCATTTATTCCTGTGATTAAAGCTGAATTTATTAGATGATAAATACAGTAAAACAGTGTAATATTATATCAGTGTAAAACAGCTGTTTTCTATGTGAATATATAGTAGTGTCATTTATTCCTGTGATTAAAGCTGAATTTATTAGATGATAAATACAGTAAAACAGTGTAATATATCAATGTAAAACAGTTGTTTTCTATGTGAATATATAGTAAAGTATCATTTATTCCTGTGATCAAAGCTGAATTTATTAGATGATAAATACAGTAAAACAGTGTAATATTATATCAGTGTAAAACAGCTGTTTTCTATGTGAATATATAGTAAAGTGTCATTTATTCCTGTGATTAAAGCTGAATTTATTAGATGATAAATACAGTAAAACAGTGTAATATTATATCAGTGTAAAACAGCTGTTTTCTATGTGAATATATAGTAAAGTGTCATTTATTCCTGTGATGAAAGCTGTATTTTCAGTGTCACATGATCCTTCACAAATCATTCTAACATGATGATTTGCTGTTAAAGAAACATTTATTTTCTTAAAAACATATGCGATCTTGTCAAATCATTAGTTATCTTCTTTCAAGTGTTCTGTTAAGGAGGTGAATAAGGTTGTGCTAATGTTGTAATCTTTACGTGAGCTCCTTTCTGCAGAGCAGGTTTGTTTGAAGTCAGCTAGTCGACATTAGTACCTCCCCTTGCATTTTGATTTGAGTGTGACTGAACCGAAAGCCTCCATACTGCGACAGAATCTCCTCTGCCATCAGCGGTCGCTGTATTGATCAGCCGCTGAAACTGTCTCCAATTCTGTTTTCTTCACTGAATGCACGGAAAAGAAAAGAACAAGCGTTTGTGGGCCCATAGCTTTCACTGTTCAGCCCGCTCAGTTATGGAAATAAGATGCTGTTTTCTACAGTATGACTGAGACTCAGAATGATATATTACAGAGAAAAAGATTGCAGCAATCCAGCTCGGGCATCAACTTGAACTTATTGACTGTTCCTGTGTTTTATACACTAGACTAACACACCATATAGAGCTTCAGAAACTGATTATACAAACCAGGACAAGGACAATTATGTCCCGACATATATATTATTCAATACACACTCTGGGAATAACTATTACCATAAAAGTAATAGGGAGTGTTATTATATTCCAGTGGGAATGCAAACAAGACCACAGTTACGTGCGGTTTGTAATATATATCTAGAGGAATAATGTACAAAATATTCACACACGCACACTCACACACACACACACACCGCTTTCTCTTTAAATAAGTAAAGAAATATGCCATTAACACGCTCACACACACTGCTTTCTCTTTAAATAAGTAAAGAAATATGCCATTAACACACTCACATATATATAAATAATAATTCACAGTAAAAAAGCTTAGATTTATATAAATCAGGTTGCCTGACCGAATGCTTCATAAGGAGAAAAATGGGTCAGTTTTGTGGAAAGGGCTTTTTTTCTGTAGGTAAACCGGTTTTAAACAGTCTTCAGTCTTATGAACTTGTATAATAACCGTAAAGGTGGATGGGCTTTGAAAAACATCTTCAAGTGCCCCAGTTTTAGAGCGCTAATATGAGGAGGTAAATTTGCAATGTTGCTTGGAAATGTCAGCCGATGTGGGCGTCCTGATATACAAACAGTATCGCTGTAGATAAAGTCAACATAAAATCAAAATTGACTCTGTTTACTTATTTAATGCATGTTCCAGGTCTTATTTTGTCTTTTATATCAGGGCATGCTGTTTAAAAATAAAATGTCTTCATAGATTTACTAAACCGGGCAAATTAGCGTGAGTGCAATTTAAAAAATAGATTGTGGAAAGTAAAGAGCACAGACACAGCCGGATTATTTCCAGAATGACCAACGCAAACTAGCATCTGCTTTAAGACATGCATTTTTGGGCAGTAAACTGACGCAAATACAAGTAAACTGATGAGTGCAGACTTTAGTAAATCACCTTGCATGATTCATTTAAATGCTCTCCTCTCATAAATTTTGTGTCTGAAAGGGAAACTCCAACAAATGCATATACAACAAGGTCAGCCTTAAAAATAACTGTCAACACCATTGCAGTGCTAATTCATCACTGAGTGTCTTTGGTAAATCCAGACAGTAGTTTTTTAATGCCAACAGAGGGTTTGCCTAGGCGCAAACTGTCAGTAAATCTGTTCTTATGTTACGCAACATGTTTGAGCTTCCTCAAGAACCAATGAGGTTCATCCTTGTATAATTAATCACATTTGAGCTTCCTCGAAAACCAATGTGTCAGGGTCCTGTCACTTTCTCGTGTTTTGGGAGAAAACACTGCCCTATTGTCGTGTCTTCCTGTCTGTGATCTGTCTTGTGTGGGGCGTGGTGTTCGATCCCGATTCAAGTCTGCCTCTGTTTCGGTTTTGTGTTTCGAGATTTGGATGTCTTTTATTCTGAGTGCACAAGATGAGTGTTCACACATGCTTGTGCGCTCTCTGTTCTGTGAGTGTGGGCAGTTTCGAGTTCGCTCAAGCCGCACACTCTCTTGTTGTCTTGTGTGTTGTCGTTAAGCACATGGTTCATATTTATATTGGCTGTGTACTTTCCTGTTATGTCTTGTCTTGTATGTGTTTCTTGTGCCATGTGCTTTTCTGTCAGGAGTGTAACCCCGCCCATCTTGTTTCCTCGTTATTGGTTTAATTGTTTCCATCTGTCATGCCTTATTACCTGCCTTGTTTGCTCCCTATTTATTCTCTCTGTGTTTGCTGTCTTGTGTTGCTTCGTTGTCATTGAATTATCCTTTGTTGCTGTTCATTCTGCCCTGTCTTCAAGTCAATTCGAGTCAAGCTTAGTCTAGTTTTGTTATGTTTTCCTCCTCAGAGTAGTTTTTGTTTGCATCTTTGTTTTATTTTTTACTACATAAAAAGGCCTTCACTCCCTGTACATTGAATCTTCACTTCCTCCCTTCACCATCCCTGACACAACGAGGTTCATTCTCGCGTTACGCGTCACGTTTGAGCTTCAATAAGAACCAATGAGGTTCATTCTCGCGTTACGCGTCACGTTGAGCTTCAATAAGAACCAATGAGGTTCATTCTCGCGTAACGTGTCACGTTTGAGCTTCAGCGAGAACCAATGAAGTTCATTATCATGTTACGTAACTGCAGTTGAGCTTCTGTTGAATGACATGAGGGTGACCAGTCAATGACATTTCATTTCTAAGTGAACTATCCCTTCAGTGCATCCTTGCTGAATAAAAATATTAAAATCTCTTTTTTTAAATCTTACTAACCCCAAACTTTTGAACAGTAGTGTATGTAAACTGTGTCTTTTTGTGTGTCTGTAGAGAGCTGTGATTCTCCGCTGGTGTCCAGTCTGCCTCAGTCAGCGTTCACAAGTTCATCGGAGCTGTCGAGCAGTCACGGGCCGGGCTTTGCCAAACTCAACCGCAGAGATGGTAATTAAACACCTTTAATCATTATGCACAGCTAAAGAGACTGTTCTGCTTCATCCTTTGCACCTTTATGGCACATTTTATGATTAAACTAGGTTTTGTGAAACACCACCATAATGCGAGGCAGTTGTTGATGATTGCCAGGTTGTTACTATGTGGCTGTTAGGGAATTTTCGATTTTAGCCTGCTGCTATGTGGTTACCAGGGTATCCTGAGTGGTTGCTATGACAACAGAAGAGTCTTTGTGATCTTTTGGGCCTATAGAACAGAAACATCCTAACTATACGTTTAGTAACCATGGTAATTTTACTTAGGAATAATTTTACTTTACTTTTGGTCCTTTATCCTGACGAGCCCACTGTGTTTTGAATTATGGCAGGCACTTTTGGTTTTGGGAACTTGCACACAAAAATAATTTGTATCTGTCAGTTTGATTAAGTCAGCTGTCAATTTTCCTAAATGTTTTTTTTTCTCAGCAGAAAAATTACGCAGTGCTTGGTTTTTTAATGTGACTTGGTATCACAAGAATATCTGTAGCTCTTTTCTTTGTATTCCACTAATAATATAAAAAAAGACAACATATACTGCACACTTATGGTCTTGAATTATCCCATGTATAATTCACCGGAATGCTCTGAGAATCTCTCCTTCTTCTCCCCAAATCCTCACATCTCTTTCCAGGTTTGTTTTCACAAGGATTCTTTCAAATTTAATTGTCTTTCCTTTTCACTTATAATCCCTATTAGCAGTGTTTACTGGAAAGTTTCTAAAGCAGGTAAATACATGTTATTATCTGTCAAAGTGTTACATAATACAGACATAGACTGTCTTGTCAAAAAAAAATAAAGAAGAAGAAGAACAACAAAAGTTGCTGTTTGGATTTAAATAGGCAATGAGTCAATGATTGGATCATTATTGCAGTGATTATTATGTTTCTAGCATGGTTTATGTTTGACAGCAGTTCTTCTAACCCTGTAGCTTTTTATTTCTTAAACAACAAACGAGGAAGACACATCATGGCACAAGATCTTAAGCAAAAATTGATGCACCTATCGATGGAAATAACATTGCAATATTTATTTCCATCAAGAGTGAATGAATGTTTGGTCCTGATCTTGTATTGTCACTTTGTCTTAAGCCAAAAATAATACAGGTTCTGGTCTCTAGATGTGATGCTTCAATTTAAAGGTTTATCTTATCTTAAATCTATGAGAACTTGTTTTAAGGTGTTTTTAAGGGTTTTGAAAAATGTTTACCTTTATATTTACTGTACGTGTAGTTTAGTTTTGTAGTTTTGTAGTTTTGTTTTATATTATCTGGATATCCAGTCATGTTTACAATGTACCAGTTTGATTTTACTGATCACATCTGATGAAAAAATAATTATTTGGTTTACCATGTTAGTGGCATCAAAAGATACTTAGTTTTGTTTCAGGCGTTTAGTAGCATATGAACTAGATGTACATGAGCAGAACTTCATATTCTGCTTTGCTTTTTGAGTTATATTTGTGAAAAATTCTCATTACACTATTTTATTTGCATTTATCATTATGTGATAAAAGTGGTAAAAGTCTATAAATAAGTTTGATGATAAACTCAACTTTCAAAATCAAATTCAACTTGGAGGTTATTCTTGCTAAAACTGCCCATTTAAGCATGCAAAGCCTCATGGGCCATGCAACATTTGATGACCATAAGCATCTGGTGTCATTTGTGGGACCTCATCAGGGTCAGTAAGATTCGGAGGTTTATCACATTAGTTGCGCTTGAATTATCTTATTCGGTATGTGTGTGTATGTGATGATAGGCAACCACGTTATAGGCGAATTCAAAGAACGGTCGGTCTGGCATTTCAAGAGGTAATAGATAGATTTAAAGAATCATTTTAGCCTATTACATGTTGCTGCAGCGCAGTGTTAAGTGCAAACCTGCTTCCCCCAGAAGCTGACAACATTAATGACTAAGGTAGGAGGAAGTGTAATTGTTGTTGTCCATGAAAAATAGACTTCAAAGGTGCACGCTTTGATTTTATGCACACACACACACACACATTCGTGAACAAACAAACACACAGTGTAGGAGGCTCTGAGAGCAGCACCCTTCAAAGCCTGCAGCATCCGGTCTGATGTTTCTACTTAAAGGCCGCAGAGAAAAAAGCGGAGGCTGCAGTCACCTCATCCGCTCACCTGACCGCCAGAGACTGACATCAAACTCAACACGCTCAGAGTGAAACCCAGCAGAAGATACTGGACTCTGTGTGAGAGAAGGGTTGTTGAGTTACAGAGGGAATCAAGGCTTCATCAGGACAGCATTCTTGCTAGAGTTGAGCCGGACACTCGGCTGAAACGAGTATCCGGTACGGATAAAGCACTTTTGCCGAGTATGAGTATCATACGAGTAATACGAGTCAATATCTGTGCTCGGATTGAATAAAAATCCTCATTGGGTAGCTGACTGTGTCTGCGTTCTGTGATGGGCTAGTCACAGCGCCCCTCCCCTACACATACAGATTTGCTGTGTCCCGCTCTGCTCACTCACACACAGAACACTGAGAAGAGAACAGCTGTCTGTCTCTCACTCAGTCACTCAGGTTTGCGGGTCTTTTACGTTAACGTTTAGGGTTTCTTCAGCTTCAGGTTTGTTTGTAGTACTTATTAACCAGTAGAGTTCTGGTAAACGTGAGGTTTGTTCAGATAACGTGGTGCTTGGTAGAATGCGACTAGCGTTGCGTGGCTGCCTGTCGGAGATTTTTTCTTTTTCTTTTTTAACCGTCTGCTGGCTCTAAACTGTTTTTTGACTTCACGAAAAAAAATAAAGTAGTGGTATAAAAACTATATTACAAATTAATTAGCCACACACACACACACACATACCTGGTGTGGAAATAAAACAATACAAAAATCACCCAAAAAAAATCACACTGATCATAAAAAAAATTAAGTTATATTATTATATATAAAGTTATATACTTTATATAAAGTTATATTTATTTGAAAACTTGTTCTGTATATAGTTTGTGATCAAAACCATTGATGTGAAGCTCAATGCTGATGCTGTCATGTACATAGTTTTCTAATCAGCAATAAATATAACAATTTCTGATCAACCCATATCAATTGCATTATTAAAAATAACATATCAATTAAAGCCCCTCCCATTTCAAGACAACCCAACCATTTCCGGGATAAATCCTGCCCACTTCCGGGTTAGGCCCCGCCCAGTCCTAGTACAAATAATTCATATGGTTAACAGATACAGATACAGATAATGCTGCACTCACCCATCCCTAGTTTCAACCACAAAAATTCAGAGAATCAGACACTGCTGCTTCTTATATAACACATTTCCCATTATGAATTATGATACCTCTTGGTTTGTTGTTCTGTTGGGTCAGCTTGCTTGCTCACCTCAACTGAACCACTCCGTTTTTTCAAGCGGGCCGAGAGCTTCTCAAGCAAGCAGCGGTTGCTTTGGTGCGGATCTTAGAAAGAGCTCTGTATTCATATATACCTAAACCAACTGAGCCAAGGGAGCAAATGCTTCAGGTTCTGAAACAAACGCTCAGAACGAGCAAGGCATGAAAATGCCCTTAGACTAGAAGAGACCATCTGACTGAAATGTAAAGCGACCGACCACAGTTCAGGTTTTTATGTGTCAATTAGAGACAGATTTATTGGAAATCAATGATGCCTTAATAGTAGTACTATGAATCTGAGATGTCAGTCTGTCTCTTCTTTTCTATCTTCATTTTCAGCAATGGCTACATTTGCATTTATGTGTTTGGCATCAAACCCACGACCTTGGCAATAACTAGCGCCGTTCTCTACTGTTTGTCATTGCTTTCTGCCATTCTAAACCTAAGAAACTCAATTTCCTTTGTATAGCGCTTTTCACAATCTATGCAATTTCAAATCGGGTTTTACGGACATAAAATACATCAAACACACTTCATACGAGCCAATCATTTCACAAATTTGCTTTAAATAGCTGTTTAATCAAAAATGAAAGATGTATGATCATTCACTTGACCTTAAAGAAGAACATCATTAGACCTAACTGACTTTAATTTATGCATAACAACATTGAGACGTTTCTCCACATATCATGGTTTGTGTTCTACTCAAGAAAGAAGATCAAATGTCATGAGAGAATATTTAGTGTGAGGTGAAAAATCCCTTTAAAACATTTGTGACATATTTGGCTTACATTTTTCTTTAAAATAAATGGTACCTTCTGTACTTCCAAACACTTTCATCTTGACTGTAAGTGCCTGTTGACCTGATCCAGACATCAGCCCTGAGGAATCTCAAACTATTTGTTATTTTCCACATGCTTCCAACTTTTACGTGCCCCCCCCCCCCCCCCCCCCCCAGTTTGACCTTTAGTCTAAGTCCTATATGGTGCTAGTTTAAGTTTTGTATTGATTTTCTGAAATCTCACTTGCTTCTGATAGAGCCACAAATATCTTGGCATTTAATTTAGCCTGAAGTACTTACGGAAGAAGACAAACATCAAGTGTCTAGACAATGAAGTCGACAGGACGTGCATGCAGTGATGGCAGATGGGAATCTTAAGGAATTTTGCAATTATGGAACTGATTCCTTGTATTGATTTTCATTCCTAAACAATTCTTTTAACATTTTGAGGCAATAAATAATTGTAAATAAGAAACGCATTTTGTGATTGCATTCACTCTACAGATGATACGATCATTTCCGGTTTCATAGAGCAGATTGAACAAAGATAAGAATGGAATGATTTCACAGAATATATAATTTTGGATGTTTAGTTGCTACAAAAAAACCCCACAATTTACAACTACAACATTTTTGATTCCACAGTGGTGTGAAATGGAGAAGAATCCATGTACGTGTGATTTTATATATACAGTGGAGTTCGGTTATGTCGACGGCCTCGGGGGTTGCAAAAAAGCATTGAGATAACCAACTGCCAATATGGCGATTTATTTGATGAAGCGATCGGCATGCTATAAAAATTTACATACACTGTATATGTTTGCTAACAACAAAAGGCATATGTGCACCAACTAACAGCAGAGATTTACCAGAATACAATACAAACACCTTCCATTCTCCATACAAACCTTTAATCATATTCTCCAACATTGCAAACACAATGATCGCTCACAGTGTAAACAGTCACAACATATTCGTGAGGTCATCATGCTGTACTAGATTGCATACTTTCTTGTGTTCCGCCTGTCTAATGTGCTTTCTCAACAAATTCGTCTTCGTCCCGTCTTTTAATAACCGGTTGTTCAATCCGCAGCAGCGCTGAACAGAGCGCACGTCAGAACAGAAGCAGGTGTGTTTCACAAACAGCAAGTGAGTCAGTGGAGTTGCGTTTTCTCTCCCTGTCCTGTAGCTCAGTCAGTAGAGCTTTGATGTTTGCAACGCCAAGGTCATGGGTTCGATTCCCAGAGAAAGCTAGAACCAATTCAATGTGTTCCTTGAATGCAATGTAAGTTGCTTTGGATAAAAGCGTCTGCCAAATGCATAAATATAAATGAGTCAGGACAGTTGACAATATTGTCACTTGATTTTTCCAGTCTTACTAAGTCTTACTTATTTCTGTGCGCACACATACAGTAAAGCGGCCTTGTAACAAAACTGAGTTTCTTTTCACGGCTTATTGCGCTTTAACAGAACAAAAACAAGAAATTATACTACTTTTTATTTTTACTTATAAGTTGACTTACCAGCAATAAAATACAGGCTAAAAGCTTGGTTCCAAAGACAGGGTTTATATTAAGCCCGGATTAGGCCTTAGTTCAATGGTGACATTTAAAGTAACTTTTAAAAACACGCCTTACAAAAAACATCACTGGTGTGCATCTTGAGACAAAACAATGGCACTGATATGTTTTAAGTTGTTTTCATCTCAAACATGCATTTTATAACAAGCCTTGTCTGTGAAATTGGAGGGAGAGTTCTTTGCAGTCAGTTTGCTGTCTAACAGCTGAGGGAATCATTAAGAAATGTAAAAAGAAGACAGTCAAGAGTAAAATAAAACCACTTAAGTTTCTGATCGTCTTCATTATTGCTGAAGATAAAATGCTGCTGCATAATATTCTATTAAATAAAGCTAATGAGTGTATCAAGAGCAAAGAAATGCATTCAAAATTTCTTGACAGTAGGTCTATTGTTAATTTTAGATGGATCACATCAGCAACAGTTCGTGTGACACACACATCATGTTTTTTGGCTGTAATACAAACCAAATAACTACATAATAGTGCGAAAAGATGCCGACTTTAATCATAACACGCAGCTATTAGAATGGCAGCTATTATTAGGTGTTATTATTACGTTTTCCAAAGAGAAATTGATTACGTATCATATACGTATACATATATGGATGTGTGCTTAGATTATATTTGAAAAAAACTTGTGAGTATCTGAGTTGATTTAAGTCTCATTGAATAATACTGCATTAGTTCAATAAGTAGGCGTTCAATAAGTGGTTCAGAATGAATTCTGAGTCAGATTAATTCAGTATCGGATTCAAATGATGTGTTTTTGATTCAGTTCAAATAGCCTGCCAGTACGAGTTGTTTGGGAATCGTTCTTAAGTCGCACTGCATTGATTGTGTTGTACGTTTCGTTTTTTAGTTCTTGTTCTACTCTGTATAGCGGCAGAATTAGTCACACTGTTTGTGTTCGGATGTGAATAACTCCTCAAATCATGTGCATTGTTAAGGACAAGTGTTCTGTGTGTGATCAGATGCACCGTTTTCATAAAACAGTTGCACATTGAAGGAGGTTCTAAGATCACGGAGACACAATATGGGACTTGTCATATTAAATGCACACAGAAGTTTCAGGCGTTCTGTTTAATTAATCTCTTGATAGCTTCTAAACATTTTAAGCCCTCAACGGCTGCTTTCTTGTTCAAACATCATTATTAGATGAATAATGCCTTTGTGAGACGTCCATTTGTGGTATTTTCCCCATTAGAATGCTTCCAATCGCAGGCCGGATTACATGCTGTATTTCATTGCACAAACCTGCCGGGATATCAGAGCAAAGCTCTTTGAATCATGGGATAAATAAGCAAAGCGTTCTCATTTATACGGCAGCTCGTGCTAATTCCCTGACCGCCGCAGGCACTCGCTGTGAAGAGCGCTGGATTTCTCAGAAACGTTCCACTATGTTTGTATCATTACGGGCGCCATTAGCTGCCGTTTAAATCGTCAGCTGTTAGTCTATCAGCAGGTGTAATTGTTCATCGCCACGCCGTAGATATGAATACTGCACAAAGGGTTTAATTAGAATGCAAATGTGATTGTGTATCTCATGATAGCCACTACCAATTTTAGATTTTATCCCCAGGATATAACAACCATACTTACGAGGCCATTGAACATAGAAGCACAAGAAGAATATATAACACAGTCAGTAGTCTGAAAGCCAGACATTCTCTTTAATGCTATGTGTTCATAAGGTGTATTTCATTTTGAATTGTGTGAAAACAGCTATTTGTGTGAATCTTTAGAGCCAGACAAAATGATAATAACTATAATTTACTCTTTAGCATGTTTTGCTTTCAACATGCAGATTAAACAGTCTGGCATTTAGATCTGTAATCAATGTGAAAAGAGCACATTTCAATATGAAATTCTAATTATAAGCTTTTCAGGTAAACTCAGCAGAAGTAATTAACCAGAAACAAGTTACTTAACTCCGTATCCTCGTTACCTTGATCTTTTTCATTAAAGTCAAGGAAAAATCATGCGGGTGGCAGCTTTCCAGACCTATTTGTGTTGCATTAGCTTCATCAAAAGCGCTACAATCACGTTATAAAAGTCGCTTCTACTTTCTTCATTCATTTCTGCTGATCCCATCCCGCTCCAAACTAGCTTTTGTCCCTCGACACTTGCAGGTGGAAACGTAGTAAATAATAGATGAGATTCTGGCCAGTTCATTAGACAGACGTCTGCTCTTCATCGGAGCACCATTTGCTTTCCTGAACTAGTTTCAACCTTCTTAAATCTGTTAGCCGGGACTTCACACAGCACCTGATGTTCTCGTTACATCAGAAGAACAATGGCATCTACGCTAATATTAGTCTCTGTTTATCCCTAGGTTTACTGTAGTCATCCGGATCCAGGTCGTATCCAGATCAGATGAAGGACCTGCGTCTTCAAAGCAGTGACTGTGTCAGTTAGACTGTCCCATAGGAAGGCCTCGCCAACGCGACAAAAGTTTTCCCAGGACAAACGTTGTTTTCCCCTATCAAAATGACTAATGTTCACACGGATCCACGGAAATGACTAAAAACGCTGTGTTATGCATGCCGAATAACTAATGATTTTTACAATGGAATTGAACTTACTTTAGCTGGACAATGACTTTCTTCTAGAGCTGCTGTACAGCCAAAACAATCTTATTTTATCACTGTTAAGCTGCTTTGAAACAAACCATATTTTTAAAAGTACTATATAAATTAAGGTGACGACTTGACTTAACTTGACAGACAAGTAATTGACAATGTCAGTTTGTAAAGAAAGACTGCGCACATGCGCATTCAAACATGCGTGCCTAATGTGCCTGTGCTACCGAGTGAATATTGTGAGGACTTATAATATTGTGAAAGATATTTATTATGATAAAAATAAAACAAAACACAAACAAAACTGCCCCGAGGGGGAAATCCATAACTCAACAGATAAACTAGATTTACAAGACTAAACAGGCAGAACCGGATGGGACTCGGCATGGAGAGAATAACACAGCAACAGGAAACAACAGAGAAATGACAATGATGCGACATGGGACAACAAACATAAAGGGTATAAATAGGGATCACGTTAGGAGGATAACGAGCGGCAACAGCTGGGAACAATCAAGGGTAACAAGGGGACAAGACATAAACACGTAGCCAACGCAGACGCGCATCACAGCGTGTTCACATGAAACACGACGATACAGCGCGCAGCTAGTACCGTATTTTCCAGCATATAACCCGCAGACGCAGATTATCCGCACCCTCATATAGGCCGTGGGTTTTGGGGTTTTGTGTAAAAAATTGTTGGCATAACACCCACCTTTATATAACCCGCACCCATAGATTGATGTTTTTTGTGTAAGTTCACATTTCGAATTTCGAATGTTGCTCGCATGACGTCAATTATCCATAACTGTTCAGCTCGGTACACAGTGCTTGTGCGCGAAATTCACACAATAAGAAAACAAACACAAGTCAGAATCAGAAGAAAAAGAAAAAGTAGTGTCTCCTGCTGTCCAGCAGCTCGTCCCTTAAGAAGCGATTCTACAGATGTTGATCATCGGATGAGATGAGAAGAGCCCGCCCTCATGCAGCACAGCCAATCACATCTTCTTGCATGATTGACAGGTCAGACAGCCAATCAGCGCCAGCTGTCAGAGTGATAGTACAAGCGCCAGAGACAACAACCCTCGCAAGAAAGAAAAACAGAAAGAAAATACCACAAAAAAACCTTACGTCCTTAGGGACGTAACAAACATATTGAAATATTATTATGTGTAAAATTTTTGTGATATAGCATGCACCCTTATATAACCTGCGGGTTATATGCAGGAAAATACGGTAAACACTAACTGCGCGTGACACGAACCGCATTAAAGCACAAAGACAAGAGAGCTTTCACATAGAAACGACAAAGGAGCAGTGTCAGAACTCTGTCCACCAAAACACTTGAAAGCCAGACCGAAGTTACTGAACCCTGATATTCACGTTTTTGTTTACGGTACCGTTTTCAAAACTCATTTTCGAAAACTTTGGAACCTGAATTAAAGTTTGCGTTCTCAGGCCATCAAAATGCCATTGTCATAAAACTTAAACACTTACTTAAGCTGGACATTGACTTTTTACTAGAGCTGCGTAAAGCTGCTTTGAAACTACAGGGAGTGCAGAATTATTAGGCAAATGAGTATTTTGACCACATCATCCTCGTTATGCATGTTGTCTTACTCCAAGCTGTATAGGCTGGAAAGCCTACTACCAATTAAGCATATTAGGTGATGTGCATCTCTGTAATGAGAATCGGTGTGGTCTAATGACATCAACACCCTATATCAGGTGTGCATAATTATTAGGCAACTTCCTTTCCTTTGGCAAAATGGGTCAAAAGAAGGACTTGACAGGCTCAGAAAAGTCAAAAATAGTGAGATATATTGCAGAGGGATGCAGCAGTCTTAAAATAGCCAAGCTTCTGAAGCGTGATCATCAAACAATCAAGCGTTTCATTCAAAATAGTCAACAGGGTCGCAAGAAGCGTGCGGAAAAACCAAGGCGCAAAATAACTGCCCGTGAACTGAGAAAAGTCAAGCGTGCAGCTGCCAAGATGCCACTTGCCACCAGTTTGGCCATATTTCAGAGCTGCAACATCACTGGAGTGCCCAAAAGCACAAGGTGTGCAATACTCAGAGACATGGCCAAGGTAAGAAAGGCAGAAAGTCGACCACCACTGAACAAGACACACAAGCTGAAACATCAAGACTGGGCCAAGAAATATCTCAAGACTGATTTTTCTAAGGTTTTATGGACTGATGAAATGAGAGTGAGGATGGATGGGCCCGTGGCTGGATTGGTAAAGGGCAGAGAGCTCCAGTCCGACTCAGACGCCAGCAAGGTGGAGGTGGAGTACTGGTTTGGGCTGGTATCATCAAAGATGAGCTTGTGGGGCCTTTTCGGGTTGAGGATGGAGTCAAGCTCAACTCCCAGTCCTACTGCCAGTTTCTGGAAGACACCTTCTTCAAGCAGTGGTACAGGAAGAAGTCTGCATCCTTCAAGAAAAACATGATTTTCATGCAGGACAATGCTCAATCACACGCGTCCAAGTACTCCATAGCGTGGCTGGCAAGAAAGGGTATAAAAGAAGAAAATCTAATGATATGGCCTCCTTGTTCACCTGATCTGAACCCCATTGAGAACCTGTGGTCCATCATCAAATGTGCGATTTACAAGGAGGGAAAACAGTACACCTCTCTGAACAGTGTCTGGGAGGCTGTGGTTGCTGCTGCACGCAATGTTGATGGTGAACAGATCAAAACACTGACAGAATCCATGGATGGCAGGCTTTTGAGTGTCCTTGCAAAGAAAGGTGGCTATATTGGTCACTGATTTGTTTTTGTTTGGTTTTTGAATGTCAGAAATGTATATTTGTGAATGTTGAGATGTTATATTGGTTTCACTGGTAAAAATAAATAATTGAAATGGGTATAAATTAGTTTTTTGTTCAGTTGCCTAATAATTATGCACAGTAATAGTCACCTGCACACACAGATATCCCCCTAAAATAGCTAAAACTAAAAACTACTTAAAATATTGATACAAAAATATTCAGCTTTGATATTAATGAGTTTTTTGTGTTCAGTGAGAACATGGTTGTTGTTCAATAATAAAATTAATCCTCAAAAATACAACTTGCCTAATAATTCTGCACTCCCTGTATTTGTATTGTAAAATGCACTATATAAACGAACGTGACTTGACTTAGCCGGTAATACATTTCTTCCATTTTTCATTCAGTAGTTGTGATGTACGGATCAAAGATTTATTGCACAACAAGAATTAAACATTTGTAATAATAAACTGTATTGCAAAATGTAAAAAAACAACAACCTATAAACAATAAGTTCAAATGTTTTGTTGATGTTTTTAAAAGAAGTCTCTTCTGCTCAACAGGGATCCATTTAAAAACAGTGATATTGTGAAATATTACAATTAATGTTGTACATGATCTTTCAGAAATCATTTTAATATGCTGAGCTGCTGCTCAAGAAACATTGACATATCAGTGTTGAAAAGTTGTGATGCTTAATGTTTTGTGGGAACAGGGACTATTTCAATATTTTGCATTTCACTGGGATTCTGGAATAAAATGAGATTTTTCCAAATGATAAGTCCCAGTCCAAATGGTTTGATGGAAGTCACTGATTATCTTATAATAAGCCATTCAAGTCACTATTTCTTCAAATTAAATGATGGTTTCTGGTGTTGGTCCAGGTGTTATAAAATGATGAAACGGTCATTTAAATGAGTGTCAGACCAGCGGTCGGCTGCCCTCATCAATGACCCCTGATTAACCTTAATCACTTTGTTCATTTAGAGGAACGGTTTGTCCGCTCTGCTCAGAAAAGGTGCAATGAACATTTGATTTGTGCTTCATTCAACGTGACAGCTGAGCAGAGATGGAGCTCATTCAGAATTAGAATAATAGAATATTCTTTAGGAGGTCTTTAGGATGAGCAATTCAATTAAAATTTAATGCAAACACAGTGCTAAAAAAAGAAGAATGTTTTTGCAGGTAATTGACAACAGTGGAACACAAGAAACAAATTAGTGATGTTTCACCGATTGAATATACTTGATGTTGTGTGTATTTAGGGATTTAAAAGGGATTTGTATAAGTACTATTATTGTTTTTTTAAATATTGTATGTTTTCATTTTAATTGTAGTAAAGAAAATAATATTGTTGTGCTTTTGTCATTTGTATATATATATGTATGCATGCAGGATCGTACATATATATAATATATATTTAATTGTAGTTATTTTAGTATTATAGCAACTTTAATTAGAAGAAAGTTAGAAATGTTGCCCTGTCAGCTAGTTGAAATAAGTTTGTTTTTATATTTTCTTTAATGTTATATTTTTTTCGTTAATGTTTTGTTCTATTAGAAGTAATGAAAATGTTTTCTATGGCTTAATTTTAGTTTATGATAATAATCCTGGTATATTTGCATACAAATGTTAAACTATGAAATTACTAAAAATATTATTTGTATTATATATTATCTACATATTATATTATACATTAATATAATATATTATATACAAGTAAATAAATAAAGATCTCGAGCACAAGCTGATTGGCCTCCGCTGATCCTGCAGCCAATGAGATTGAGATTGCTTGCTGAACATTTAAATATTCTGGTTCATTGTTTGTTGTAAGCTGGTCCTCTGAGACGCTCCACCTCCCCCAGCTCCACCTGCCTAGATCTGCTGTGAGATTAATATGTCTAATGCAGCAGCAGTTCTTTTATCTTTTTTTATTAATCTGATTGTAAGTTAATCTTTTTAGACATTCCAGTTCATCCCCACCGTCCCATTTTCTTTCTCGAGATATGCCTGCTTCACTAAAGTGGAATAGAATGTGAGTGTCATTTCAGGTTGAACTGACACTCCAATATAACTTAAACACAGAACCCTTCGTATTTTTCGGAGCAAAGCATTTTTCCAACTAAGCCTGATTCCTGAATGATCTGCTCCGCCAGCGCTGAGACAACAGGAGCTCAGTGCTTTAGAAACCTTTTAGAGAAACACTCAGCAATCGATATTGATATTAAGGACAAAGCTACTTTCTGGATGCTGGTTTGAATTCTAAACGCACTCCAGTCTGCATGCTTTGTGTCAGTATAAATGTTCTTCCGGCTGTCCGCCCCTCCGTTTGGCTCTTAGTAATGAGCCGAGGTCAAGCATCTGCACTTCCCATTTCAGTGGCCATGTCAATGTCTTCAGACGCACCTATTTAGCTCGGCTTTTTGCTGCCGCTGCCCTAAATACTAAAATAGGCAAGTTATGCTTATCTGAAGCTAACTAGCTGTTATATAAACACTAAACTGAGGTTTTGTTTTCGTGGACAACAGGACTAAATGGTTGTTTGTACAATTTACAAATGAGATCTCTGTATTTTCTCAGATGTTTCTCCTAGGCAGATGAAGACTTTGGTTGATGCTTCCTGCTTCTTAGATGTTTCTCCTAAGAAAAGGTTCTTCTCTAGAGTTTCAGAAGAGAGTTCAACAATGACACAATTAAAAGTGAACTCCAAAATTTCTCACCAAATTCTCTCATGACCTGATAGACGGAGGCCACGTCCACACGAAGCCGGTGCATTCCCTATCCGATCGTAAACACGGCGTCGGTGCAAGAAATATCAGCATCCACACGAGACCACTAAAACCGACTGAACACGGTGTAGTTTATATGCCAGACCAGTATGGGGCGCTGTAATTCTGCCACAGATATACACTATACACAGAGAAGAAGACTTTGAGCATGCAAATTGTTGTTGCTGTTCAGTGTTGCCAGATTGCTAGTTACCTTTTGGTCACGTCCGACCGGGAAAAAATGCATTGGGCTGGTTGATAAAATTTGGAATGGTTTTTGATGCATAAAATCGCTCAACATTTTTCATTATTTATAAGAGTACGCACTTTGGGCTGGTATTTTTTTAAATGGGCAGGTTTAAAGCTGTAGTTGGGCTGGAAATCTTCAGTCCAATCTGGCAACACTGTTGCTGTTACTGTGACGCAGCCGACACGTGATGTGATGACATCATCGGTTCACAAAAAATATACGGATTGGCCGTCCACACGAGTCCGCAAGGGTGTCGGATTCAGATCTATCCACTTTATATATATATATATATATATAGAAACGCACACAAACATATTTTACATTTTATGCATTTGGCAGACGCTTTTATCCAAAGCAACTTGCATTGCATTCAAGGAACACATTGAATCAGGTCTTGCTTTCCCTGGGGTTGAAACCATTACCGTGGCATTGCAAGCACCAATGCTCTACTGGTTGAGTATCTCAGATTAAATGTGTTTATATTTATTTCTTCTGTGGAATTAGAGGAGTAACATCTGAGACTGTGTTGATACTTCATTGAAGCATATCTCCATTAACCTTTCTGAGCTATAAAAGAGCAACCTGTGAGCATTAAAGTGGTTCTCTGCATATAAATGTTGACTTTTCGGCTGTGTATGTAGGTCCCTTGGCGGTCTAGAATGTCCCCATCTTCAGTTTGTCTGTGCTGGTTATGAGCGAGCCACACCGGGTTCACTGAGTTCCACCTGTCTGATGGCTCTATCCATCTGGCATCCATCTTTGGCCGCATTCAGCATTTTCACTTCCTCTGCTGCCAATGTGCCGCGGCTCTTGTCCCAAGTAGGTGTCGTTCTCGCCTGCTTCTCACAGCTTGGCCCACCTCAGTGCCCCACCATTAGGTAATTTCATCATGATTTACGGCAGACAGGTACCGTTTATGATGCCGTCTTATCTGATTTACCCTCTGCTGCTGAGGTAGAAGGATCCACATATACAGCATGAGGCACAGCACTATGGGTGGCCTCACGTATGCAGCTGCTTAAGAGGGATTTGACTGAGATTTTCAGGCTTATTTGTGTCAGTATTTATGGGTGTGCTGTAGGTAAATGGACTCTGTTCTGATGGTGCTCAGAATATTAATAGTGTTCGCAGTAACTGCCTGTTAGACAGTCTGCTAGAACAAAGGTTTTTAACTGCAAACCGTACACTGTAAAATAAAAAAGATTTTTATTGAATCAATTGTAATAATTTCAATGTTACTTAATATTACTCGTTAATTATTTGTAAAATTTACTAGCTATTTTGTGAATTGTTTCAAACACACCAATGTTTTTAAACGGGAAAGTAAATGAAAATGCAGTTGTTTTAAATTTCTTCGGAGCACAAAAGGAGATATTTTTAAGTCTGATTACTTTTCTATACAATGAAAACATATAAGGACATCTAAAATAAATAAACACTTAAAACAAAATACACCTTTAATGCTGTTTGTATGGTACTTTGTCATTTTTGGAGATTGACTGGCTCTGTTCTCATGCATTTTCATTGTATGCGTCTTCCGTAGATTAGAGAGTTCTATGGGGAAAAAAGTAAATGTTAACAAAATGTTTTCATTATTGTTTTAAAACCACAATGTGAAGGCTTAGATGGGATGTTGAAAAAGAAAAAGAGAATTTCACAAATGAAAAGATCAAATTATAAACTTATCTAATGAACTGGTTGTTAGACTACAAGCAGGTTTTTAACAGGATATTTTTCAGTGGAACAGCTTTATCCTCATTAAGATGTGATAAGAACACAAGCAAGGAAAACTGGGTGAAAAGGTCTTATACTATATTTGTTACGGTACAGCGGGGAACGTGTGCGATGCGGAACGAGGAGAAACGAGGAGCAGCAGGTTCCGAAACTGAAACTATTCATTAAAACACAAAAACAAAACACTTTAAATAACAAAACAAAAACGGCACATTTGTGCAAACACTGGAAATACAAGGAGAACTTGGATGGATCATGAAAGAACATGGAGACGACAACCAACCACTGGAAATAACACGACAGGGTCACATTGACAACGTCAACAACCAACCAAGACAAGGGAAACACAAGAGGGTTTTATACACAAGGGAATGACGAACACCTGGGTAGACTAAAAATGTAAGTGATGACAAGACAGGTGCAGAGAGGGCACGGGAGAATACACAGAGTGGACCCGGAAGTGAACCAACACATGACACGATTGACAGGACGTGACAAATGCCACACCAGACAGGAAGTGTACAATGACCTTATTGACAGGAAGTGACAAAGAGGACCCGACAGACAGGAAGTGACAGAGAAGACATAGGCAGACAGGACCAAAGGTGACAATATTATATATTTATTTATATAAAATATCTGTGTGTGTGTGTGTGTATATATATATATATTTATATTAACCGTAGCCCTAATTAAATAGATAGTTAATAATATTTAACAAGATAGAAGTGATGAGGAAGAACGGAATGAAACGTGGGAGAACATGATCGAAAGCAAACTCAAACTGTGATATTTCTCCCCCCACCCGGAAGACATGTCCTCGTGCCGAAAAGTCCAAATGAGGAGAGAGGGCGAGGGTCAATGACGAGGTATAACATGGCGACCAGAAGACTGAGACAAAGACAAAGCCTGTGGGGTGAGGGAGTCCGGTGGAGTCGTAAGGCTGAAGGTTTCCGGTGGAGCTGAGGAGCCAAGGTGGAGATGAAGTGTTAGGTTCAGAGGCTTGAGGCAGAACCAAAAGATCCTCTGGTTTAGGAGGAGCTGGTGACCTGAAGCCCAGAAGAAGTGGTTGTTAGAGGAAGGATGGGAGAGGAAGGCTTGGAGGGGTCATAGGAGAGAGCGGGCTAGACAAAACCAGCAGGGAAACGGGCAGTCCAGGGCTGGAAAATTTGTATGAAAGCAAACTCAAACATATTTAAATTATTCATCCAATATTTGTGTTATTAGACTTTTACATTGCACATTAGCCTATCATCATGCTGACATCAAACTACTGAAATTACTGGTGAATCTGTGCCCTTCACATAAGTGTCTATATAGAGCGTTTGAAATTGGCCTCTTATAAGGGTTCTGTTTCAATTTGCAAGCTTCCTTTGAAGGCAGCTGTTGTTTTCCCTGCATAAATCCTTGCATCATTTATGAACAGCGTGTGATGCAATCTATGCAGCTCCGACCATAATGCAGTGTGTGACATGTGAAACCTTCAGCTCAGGCCAGCACTTCATCTGTCTATTGTGTCCTGCAGGTGCCGGAGGCTGGTCTCCGCTGGACTCTAATAAGTATCAGTGGCTGGAAATCAAGCTGGAGCAGCGGACGGAGATTGCAGCCATCGCCACCCAGGGCCGATATGGGAGCTCTGATTGGGTCACTCGCTACCTCCTCATGTTCAGTGACACGGGCCATAATTGGAGACCATACCGTCAGGAAGAGAGTATCAGGGTAAGGCTTTATTTCTCTGCAGCTTCACCTGAGATGGAAGGAAAACATGCTTTGACAAGATAAAAAGTTACACTGTGTCAGATTTTAGTGTATTTTTTTTTAGTGTAACTCTGGAAATATATATTTATATTATATATTTATTATATATATAGAATTATATATTTTCCTTAATAAAGATATATGAGGAGACATTTACAAGCATAATGATTTAATATGTAAATATTTAAAATCTGTAGGATTTTATATATATATATATATATATATATATATATATATATATATGTATGTATGTATGTATGTATGTGTGTGTGTGTGTGTGTGTATATATATATATACACACATACTAGTGGCGGTTGAGGAGATTCCCCCCTTCCATGTAAGCGCTTTGAGAGACTTTGATAAAGCGCTATATAAATGTAATGAATTATTATCATTATTACATACATGCACACTTCAAATTGTATTTATTAAATAATTATGAAATGATGTATATTCTAAACATTGAATCCAAAACTTATTAAGTTTAATAACTTAATCACTTAATAACTTAACTTAAGTTTTACTAACTTAAAAAACTTAATCCAAACACCATAATCAACAGTAGATCACTTACAGAAATGTCATTAGGTTTTGTGATTGCATTTATTTGGGATTTGTTTCAGCATTTTTTTTTGTGTCCCAAGCTGTATTTATTTGATCTAAAATGCAGTAAAACAATAATATTATTTAAATATATTCAGATATATCTGCTTATTCGTGTGATATAAGCAGTGTCAGGTATTGGGGATGAAGGGATGAGCGAGGACTCAGAGATAAAGGTGAAAGGGCTTTTAATAAAAAATAAAACAAAATACAAACATAAACAACCCCGAGGGGGAAAAACAAGACCAGACAGGACTAAGACTGGACTAAGACTAGACTTGACTTGACTTGACTGGAAAAAACTCACGACAGGAACTGGCAAAGTAAGGACAACGACGCAGCACAGAACAGCAGACAAAGATGGAATATATAGGGAGGATATGGGGAAGTTAACGAGGTAAAGCAGCTGGGATAAATCAAACTAATGACAATGAAATGAGACGGGCGGGGTAACAGACAAGACCTGAACATGTAGCCAATGCGGAGGCGCATTGCTGCATGTTCACATTAAACAAAGACGACGCGCAGCTGGTGACAACCAAACTGCGCGTGACAGAAAACACAACATGAAAACATGTGGCCGACATGAAGACGAACCGCGTGCTTACGACACAGGACAAGGACACGAGAGCGCGCGGTACGAGCAGAGCTCGAAACCGCGCCCACTCACATAACGTAGAGCGCGTGAGAATGAACAAAACACTTTTCACACGCGCTCACGACAAGGACGAACACACGAGTTATGAATGCCCGAATCCCGATTCAAAACCGAAACTGAACCAGACCAAAGTATCGGGACCAGACATCATAACTCGCACAAAAGACGTTACACAGACAAGCGCGCGCAAGGCTCGAATCCTTGACGCCGTGCGCACACACACATCAAACACGAGACATAATGGTAGTGTCAGAGCTCTGCCACAAAACCAAGAAATGACTACTAGACCGAATGTGGCAGAACCCTGACAAGCAGCATCCTTTTCAGCATCATTACTCCACATGATCCTTCAGAAATCATTCTAATATGATGATTTGATGCTTAAGAAACATTTCTGATTTTTATTAACAGTTGTGCTGCTTCATATTTTTGTGGAAACTGTGATACGTAATCTTTAAAAAAAAAATTTGATTGATAAAAAGTTCAAAAGAACAACAAGAATCTTTTAAAAACGTTATAAATGAATTTACTTGTGATCAATTTGATGCATGCTTACTAAATAAAAGTATTACTTTCTGACCCTAAGCTTTTTGAAAGGTAGTGTTGCATATTATTATTTATTCTAATATCGTCTTTCATTACAATCTGTGACCCATCTGTTTTACTCAAGACACCATGGAAGGAGCGAGCAAACTGCCGTTAACACTTTCCTCCTCAAGCAGATGCGATGAGACCGGTTCTCTTGTTTGCTCAGAACAGGAAGCGTATGCAGTCAGAACTGTTAGTCACAATTCCGTCTGTTGTCAGAAGCACTTAGTTTAAGACATGAGCGTCTTTTTTCACTCTACTTGTCTCTCCTACCAGTGGAGGATTTGCACCTTGACTCTTGATATATTTCACAGGCCACTTTAGAGCAAATGAGATGCGCCTCCTCAGCAGGAAACAGAGCAATTTGTTCGGCTTAACGCTCCACTCCAGCAGACGGCTGATCCCTTCAAAGGCACTGAGAACGCTACTCAGCTCGGAATTACTCTGAGCTAAGAAAACCCAAATTGCACACATCTCTGACAGATAGAAGGACAAAATGAACGTTCCTCTCTGCAAAATAATCCACAATAACTCTACTTTGCCTCTTAGCCTGTGGTGGTGTGCGGGTGTAAGCTGGTTTAAGCTGGTCTGACTAGTTTCCCAACTTGGCCAAGCTTATGTTTAGCTGGTTGTGTGGTTGTTCATCTTGTGTCTTAATCTGACAAGCTGACTAGTAGATTATATATATATATTTTTTTTTTTATTTTTTTTTATATTTATAATATAAATATTTTCTTTTTTTGTTTTTATATAATTATTAATTTTATATTTGCAGTTTATGTACAGTTATCCATTAATTATTTTATTTATGTATTTAATATACAATATATTTTTTTTAAATATAGAAAAAATATATATATTTATTTGTTTTCATTTTTTATTTAAATTTTTTTTATTTTTTGTGTATTTAATGTGTTTTTATTTTTATTTTTTTGTGTATGTTTTAATATGATTATTATATATTTAAAAAAAACTTTATTTTTATGTCATTTAATTATATTAATTTAATTTTAAATAAAATATTTATTTTTCTAATATAAATAATGTAATTTATAATGTTTACTTTTTTTATTTGTCTGTTTAATACATATTTAAAAAATGTTGTGTATTTTGAGAGAGAGAGAGAGAGAGAGAGAGAGAGAGAGAGAGAGAGACGTAGTGGTTTGGGTAAACCATACGTTTTGAGGACATTTTTTTGGTCCCCATAAAGAACACTTATAAATCTTATAAATCATCCAATTATAAAGTGCTTTTTGAAAATGTGAAAAATCTGAAAACTTTGTGATGGGTAGTTTAGGGCAAGGAATATTCTGTTTGTACAGTGTAAAAAGCATTGAACATGAAAACACAATGTGTGTGTGTGTGTGTGTGTGTGTGTGTTCATATGCTGTGTAATATTGCATCTCATGTAAACACTAGCTAAGAATCCCAGCAGTCTGTTAGTCGAGCACTGAGTCAACTGGCCATAGATCAGCCTGTCTTACTTGTCAGATCAGCATTTTTGATCAGCAGGTGTGGATGTTACTGGACCAAAAGTGCCTGTATTGATTTTCTTTAATACAGTGCCTGAGTGCTGGATGTATCTGCTCATTGAACCATGACGATGTTGAACCCCTCCGGTCGCCACAGGGTCTCGATTCGTATTAAGTAGAACTAGAGTTATAGACTGGTGTCGTCTCATCACACGTGAACCCACGCGAGTTCAGGATCAACATTCTGCATCTTCATCATCCAAAGGGAAACAATAAAAGATCCAAGACAAGTCAAACCCAGACATCACGAAAGTTCATATAACACTGTTGTTGTTTTTATTTGAGGCTTTCTCTGGGAACTCCAACGCTGACAGTGTGGTGATGTACAAACTACAGCATCCAGTGACGGCTCAGTATCTCAGAATACTGCCGCTGGACTGGAACCCGAACGGGAGGGTCGGATTGAGGCTGGAAGCGTACGGATGCCAGTACAGTACGTATTTAACATCTTATATGTTATGAGATGAATTGTATTTATTTATTATTTATTCATTCATTGATATGATTTAAAATCTTGCATGTGAAATGCACTTATTTAACATTGAAATGTTATGTTGTAAAATGCCATGATCTCAGTTTACTGTTTTTAATAAAGCTCAAACTTTATTTATCATTTAAATATGGATTTTAACCTTACAAGTTATTCGATTTAAAATTGCGATTTAAAATAATAATTTTTTTTTGAAATGTCAAAATGTATTTTTAATTTATATAATTCTAATTTATAATATATATATTACTTTTCATGTTATAAAAGGTAATTCTTTAGTATTTAAATAATATGTAAGTGTTCGTAATCAAGTAAACCATTAGTAGTTTGACTTTTTGAAGAGTGAAACACTGTGGCACTTTTAAAACGTTAAACTCTTTACATTTCTACAATTATCAGACACTTTTATCCAAAGCAACTTACATTACATTCAAGAAACACATTGATATTCTAATCAGTTCTTGCTTTCCCTGGGAATCGAACCCATGACCTTGGCGTTGCAAACACCAAAAAAGCTCTTTGATGTCGTTTCATCTTCTGACTCAGATGGGGAGAGTGTTCAGGAAACCTGTTTGGGAAACTCATTGGTTTTTGATGTCCGTTTGGTGCAGTTTAAACTAAGGATGAACGCTTGTTACTAACGCATATGTTTGTCATATAATATCGCCTAAGAGCCGACGAGCCTGTCCGGCCTCCTCTCATTCAGACATCAACCCACCGCACTGATATATGATTGGTGTCACAGAACTCCTGTGTGGAAGCTTTTGTCCTGTGACTCTTTTCTTTTGAATGAGATGTATTGTCACTGAAGTCACATGGGGCAGGACTGCAGGGCTTTATCACTGAGAGCTGTTTGAATACTTTTTTTTTTACTTTCATTCCACTTTTTATGCACTTCTCAAAAATATATTTAAAATTACACTTAGGTAAACTTACATTTATGCATCTGGCAGATGATTTTATCCAAATTGTATTGCATTGCATTCAAGAAACACATTGACATTCTAATCAGTTCTTGCTTTCCCTGAAAACTGAACCCATGACCTTGATGTTGCAAGCACCACAATCTACTGTTTGAGCTACAGGAAAGCCAACACACTTGTACTCAATTTTGTTCAAGATATACTTAAATGTATAATTAAGTATACTTGGCTTGTAGTTCTTCTTTCCATTGAGAAGCCTGTTAAACATCTTTTCCACATAGTTTTACAGTCTGTCTTATGAACTTACATTGTTTGAAAATGTTGATTTATAAAGAAAACAGATGTTCTTAATTCTGAATATCTGAATGTTTGTGTATGCTAGTCCACTGGTTGTGTACATCGGGATTTACTTTAAATGTGCTTCACTCTTTCTCCGTCATTGACTGAATTTTCCAGCTATCTGTATTTCCCCTGTTATTCACTAGAGGCGCTATTACACAACTTTATCACAGAATCTCCTGATCAAAACACAGGTGAAGAAGATACAGAAACAAGTGCATTGTTTACGCAAATTTAAAATAATGTGATTATCAACATTAAACAGCATTTAAATCAAAACTGCCCAACTGAATGAGATGTTGCACCCATGAAGAGTTAATGACTGTGAATCTTTGGGGGTGTTGATGGACATCTGTGTTTTGATCATCATTCTGAATCCGATTCGGTCACAGTCTTTGACAAAATAACATTTTCTCATCTTTTTGTTTAAAACGATACTTTTTTATTGAAACTTACCCACATTCAAGTGTTGATAAAAAGGATGCAATGAACAGTGTTACAGTACAGTTAAAGGTATAATTATAACTTTTGGTAAAAAGTATAAAAAAATACCTAATAAGGAACAAAGTTGTATGCTTGAAATGCAAAAATAATATATAAATAGTAAAAGACAACTTGCAGTATAAAACTAGTACTAGCAAACTGCTAAAGTATAGTTTTATACTCTCCAACATGGGCCAATTTAGTCCTAAGAAGTATTTAAATATTACACTTACAAGTCTACTTCTAGTACATTATTATTAGTATGCTTACTACATAAAGTATTTTTTTAAATATACTTGAAATTTACTTAAGAATACTTAATAAAATGAACTTGAAGGCTTGTGACAAGAGCCCGTCAACATACATGCAATATTTATTTGCCTCTTGTGCATTAACACAGCGTTTGGAATGTTTCCATGTTCATAAATATAGCCGACCATTAGGGACTGAGTTTTTTTTTCACCTATTCATACAGAAGTATAATTTATTGAACAGATCCTGCAGGTACTGCCCAGTGTCAGCCGGTTGCATCATTTCTGTCGACCTCAGGTTTAAACTCTCTCTGCTCCACTTACAGCAGTGAAGGTGCTGTGCTGTACCTGAATACATTAGAAGCGCCAGTAGACCTGCACAAAGATGCTGTATACGGCACTAATTATAATGCACAAAGTTTAATAGCTTGTGTCAGGGGTTTGTTGGCTCAAACAGATCAATGTGTTGATTTCCAGTGTTTCACTTTTCAGGAGGTCAAACTACTAATGACTGATTATAGTGACTCCGAACATTAAACTGACACACCAGAAATGAATTAAAGATCTTTAGTTTAGTTGATTGTTATATATTTTGACTTTGTTTGCTTGGTTGTTTGCACAGGTTTATTATTTATCTTGGTTCATTACGATTAATTTACTGAATGAAGTTCAAGCCTTGTTAACTTAGAGTGAAATTAGGTGTCATAAATCCGTAATTTTTACTGTCCAGTTCTAACCAGTACACCGTTCATTTCTTCTCACTGATCTTTGAGTTTTATTCCATCAACACTGTTTTCAGGGTCTGATGTGGCTGGTTTTGATGGCAGCGGTCACTTGCTCTACAGGCCGGATCGCAGCGCCAATCCTACAGACAAAGACGTGTTATCCATGAACTTCAAAACCCTGCAGAACTCTGGGATGCTGATTCACATGGAAGGACATAGCGGACACACACTCACTTTGGAGTTATTCAAAGGGAAACTCTTACTACAACTAAGAAAAGGTACTAATTTACATATTTTTTATTAAAAGGGACCTGTTATGCACTTTTACAGTCTTGATTTAGTTTTTGGGTCTACTAGAATAAGTTTGATTGTTTAAAAAAACACCTAATTCCCCCATATTCACATTGTTGCGGCTCGTCTCTTCCCAGTCTGTCAGAAACGCTCTGTTTAGTTACTGTGTCTATGAAACTCCTCCTTCTGAAAGCACACTGTGCTCTGATTGGTCGGCTGGATCGGTGTGTTGTGATTGGTCGAGAGCTTCCAGTGTGTTTGGGAAATGTCTCGCCCCTTTCTATAACCACTAGTTTTAACTCAAACAGCCCCGCCCCTTTATTCTGCTTATGAATTATTATAGTGAGGAATATTGTGAGTGTTTGTTCCCATAAGAAACTCAAGACTCAATGGAGGCGTTTCAGTACGTTCATAAACACTGACACTGATATAGAGAAGAACTTTGCAGTAACTTTGTAGCGTTTTTTCATGCTACATCACACACTAAAGACAGAAAAAAGCGTAATAGGACACCTGTAATGAAAATCTGCCAGAAACAGTTCACCCCAAAATCAAGGTCTAGAGAAGAAATTAGAAATTAAAGAAATTATACTTTGCTCAAAACTGAAGCCTAATTGAATTAGTAATTGAATTAATTCAATTAGAGCGATTGTGACATTATTTTAATGCAAAAAAAAAAATTCATATACAGTAATACCTCGGTTTACGAGTTTAATTCGTTCCAAGAGCGAGCTCGTAAACCAAAATGCTCGTACACCAAAACAATTTAGAGCATTGCGAATTGCGATGTACGAGCATTGTATCGGTGTACGAGAAAAAATTTCCCTCACCCATGCGCAGTTCTGTGTGGAAAAAGTCCTAACGCCCAGCATCCTTGTGCGCATTTTTACATGAAATATCCCAATGACAGCCTCTCATAACACAGTCAGGAGGTTCCAACCCCTTTATAACCCCTTAACTCATTCATCGGCTGCATCATTCACCACAGTGATACTTTTATAAGTGATTTAAAGAAGTTTTTACCTCATATTCTAAACATTAATTAATTGTGATGCTATTGTTCACAAAGTGAAATATACACGTACAGTACCTCTAAGCAGTAACTGTCACGGTTCATGAATTCAGTGTCTCCTAGTTCTGCCTGAGTGTGTATGTGTGTGTGGTCACTGAACACCTGTCATATCATCTGCCTATCTCCCCGCTTTTGCGGCTCCCGCAAATTCGTTTCGTTCGCGGCTCCCGCGGGTTCGTTCAATTGCGGCTCCCGCAAATTCGTTCTCTCGCAGCTCCCGCGAATTCGTTCGTTCGCGGCTCCCGCAAATTCGTTCTCTCGCGGCTCCTGCGAGTTCGTTCGTTCGAGGCTCTCGCGAATTCGTTCTCTCGCGGCTCCCGCAAATTCGTTCTCTCGCGGCTCCCGCAAATTCGTTCTCTCGCGGCTCCCGCGAATTCGTTCGTTCGCAGCTCCTGCAAATTAGTTCTCTTGCGGCTCCCGCGAATTCGTTCGTTCGCGGCTCCCACGGGTTAGTTCGTTCGCGGCTCCTGTGAATTTGTTCATTCGCGGCTCCCATGTTCCACGACTTTAACTCTGGATTATCACTTTTTTTTCTGCACTATTATAATAAATTCACTCATTTGCTTTCATCCTTGCTTTCCCCGCTCACCCCTCCTCCCTCCTCTCTCTCCTCCAAGCAGGCTGCTCAAACCTGAAGTGCATTACAGTAAAGTATTTTTAGAGTTTAATTGTCAATTATTAATTAGTATTTATATGAGATCTTAATGGTTACAATTTTAACTGCAATTAATAGGGTAAAACCAAAAAAATATTTAAAATGGGCATTTGTGGTCATGTGGAACGAATTAATAGATTTTTAGTGCATTCTTATGGGGAAATTTGTTTTGGTGTACGAGCATTTTGGTTTAAGAGCTCGCTCTTGGAACGAATTAAACTCGTAAACCGAGGTAATACTGTATATATCTAAGCTCTATACACACATATATACATGCATAGTATGATGTATATGTATATATGTGTGTTTAAAACCTGGACATGTTATTCTGAGACACTTTAAAGAAAATCATGAAATTACCATGGCACATACACAACATATGACATTACCATGGTAATCTACATTAGTTTAAGTTAGTTGTTGGTTAAAATCTCCGGCGGATTAATGGATGATCTTACTAATGAATCAGGGATGCTGGTAAATTCAGAAGGCTTGTTCATAAGGTGTAAGACTGCAAAGAAAAGCCTTCAGGTGTCGATCAGAGACGCAGTCTGTCGTGAGCAGAAAGTATGGCACAGATTCTCATGTGCCATCTGCGATCGCAGCACTCGGATGTCACTGCCAGCGTCACAGTCTCCCTCTCCTCACAAACACTGCTGAACTTTCAACTGTATACAACTTTAATGGCACAACATGCTCTCCGAACACATCTAATCGATTCAGGCAATACTTTTACTTCTAGACCTGTTTCTGTGTTCTCTCATCCTTTTATTTGAGTCAGACCTGCTTGTTTACATGGTGGTCATTCACAAACAGCATGATAAAGCTTTGATTTGTAACACTTTATAATAAGGTTAACTTTAGTTACATGAATTAACAATGAACAGTACTTGTTAATCTCAACATTTACTTATACATTTTCAAGATCAAACATTGTATCTGTTAATATTATTGTTCAGTGAACATGAAAAAATGACTAAAGAGTTCAAACAAAGATTAATAAATGCTTTAAAAAATGCATTGCTCATTGTTAGTGTGAGATCACTGACTTTTGATTGCAGACAGTAGCATCAAAATGACATTAACAATGATACTGCCATCTTTTTATTGCTTGAGAAACATGGAGTCTCTCTATGTAATCGCCATGCTGTCTTGGAGAAAAAACAATTGAGATTTTTCTAGCGACCGTTCCTTACTGTCCTTTTATCTCAGTCTGCAGGTGTAAGACTCACATGCTGCATGCCTGTATGAATCGGACAATTATTCTTCTGCGTTCACATATGTTTGACTTTGGCAATTGGAAATGTGAAGATTGCAGCAGTGGAGGAAGCAGCGAGCATGTGCAGTCTTCGTCATATCTCAACTTAACAGTGTACAAGATGTGTTTTATAAAGTCTCTTGGACCAGAGGAGTTTGAATGCCTCATATGTATAAATCTCGGTACATCCGGATGCTGTCGGGCTTTTCTATCGACAAGTAACTGAAGTCTAACTGCCACTCTCTCGACACACTTTGCGCTCTTTGCTTTCAACATAATTTCAAGCAAATCGAAAATGCCCAGCGTCATTTATTAGAGGTGTTTCTGTAAGTGCTAAAGTGGTCTCTCTGCCTCTCTCGGATAATGGCTCGACTGTGTTTGTCAGAAATACACATGGCACTCGGCTGTTGTCGTTGTCTATTGATGTTCAGACGAGGTTTACTGTGCGTTGCACTTCGAAAGCCTGTGTTCGCACCGGATTGTTTTAAAAGACATTAAAACATTGATGTTTAAGAGCGAATGTTGAATGTAAGTCAATTCAGGCGGCTTTTAAACTTTTTAGGCTTGTTAGTGTTTGGAGGCTAGAAACTAAATAATGAAGAATAGATGACTGGAATGTGCAAATATATAAGTTTAATTCAATATTTGTGTCGTCCTGTTCAATGTTGATTAGTTATGCTGCTGTTTCTAGTGGGCTGCTTAACTAGCTTAATCTTCCTCTACAGCTTTTCCAGAATGTACTGTCAAAAAATTAAATAAAAATCATATTTCAAAGTTTTAAATAAAATCATTTTCGGAGACTTTCCGCCTCAACATTTCACATCAATAATTCAATATTGCTTGCAGTTTCTTTGTAATTGTGAAGTTTACCCTAGCTTTTTTCAAGTACAATTGTTTTAGAAGTAATTTGGGGTTTTTATGAACACACTGACTGGTGCCTCTTAAAAGTTTTGCTCTCGGCCCCCAGTAGTCTAGGACTGGCACTGGTTTGACAATTAAACTACATCGATTTGCCATTTACAGTTGACTTTGGCATTTGTAAGTGTGAAAATGACAGCAGTGGATGCAGCAGGGCTCTTATCTCAGCAGGTAGGACATGCTTTTTACTGTCCGTCCAAAGTCTGTTGACTGGATTAGCTAAAGTGTGCATCATATTCATGAAAGAGGTTTGTTTGAGAAACATAGTTGATTCAATTAGTCTTCATTGTCCTTGAAATATTCCGATGTCCCCATCTTAAACTAAATAAATAACAAGCTGAAATGCAGCTTAACAGAAGACAAGCGTCCGATAATCCGAACGAGAACAGGGTTTTGTATGTGACGTTGTTGTTGTTCTGATGCAGAAACAGATGTTAGTCGCTGACAAACACTCGCTGCTGCCTGTGCCAAATAATACATCTGCAAACGAGTTGTGACATGAAGATTTATGCTCCATATCCCAAACTATTTTATTTCGCTGGTAGTTTGCATTCATCAAAATGCCTGTTTATCTTGCGTTCCAGTGCTTCATGTTTTGCTCCAAACTTTGTTGGGATTTATACAGTACAATGTTCTTGCTGCATTGACTGATACTCTAATTTCATCATCCATCCGACAACAGTAAATATAGACGTTAAATGTTTTGTTCACTCAAAAATTGTCCCATAATTTACTCCTCCCTCAAGTCATCCTAGGTGTATATGACTTTCCTCTTTCAGCCAAATCACAGTTATTTAAAAAAAAAAAACCTGACTCCAAGCTTTATAATGGGAGTGAATGGGAACTGAGATTTTGTAGCCGCAAAAAAGCACATCCATCCATTATCAAAGTAATCCATACTGCTGTGGGGGTTAATAAAGGCCTTTTTTGGTGTTTTGATTTCACGTTCCTTTCCTGGTCTATTTACAGCATGTGTTTGCAAGCTAAATGCATTAAATATACATTCATATACATAGTCATACATTCACAGTTGATATGCATTTTAATTTTTTTCCCCTTGGCACGTAAATTACTAACATTTAAAATGAAATAAATATACAAACAACAAAAGCTAATGAAAATGTCGAAAGCACCTAACATAATTACTAAAACCTAAATTTAAAAGAAAACTGCAAATATAAATGCTAATTGAACGTATTCATAAGAAACACTCTAAGTAATACTAAAATAACACTTAGAATGTAAACACATGTGAAAATCACAAAAACCGATGGCAGTCTGGCAGTCTGCTAAAAGCATGCTTATTGCACAACCTGTGACTGGTTGGTGTAAAACTGTAACTTTTAAAGCCTCAAAGCCTTACTTATTCCCCAGTTAAAGTAGACGGTGGTCTCAGCTCCAGATCTGTGAAATAAACTGTGATGTGAGCCCAGATGCTGAGATGTTTAGAGCAGCTTTATTTAACCTGCTGATCTGGCACTTGAGAAGCACTTCTTCTGTGTGTTTTCATAGTTATATTAAGAACTGACATATTTTTAGGAGGAAAAAATTGATCTATTGCATAAACAGGACGGCTTTCAGGTGACAGTGGTAAATGTTTCAGAAGGGTTTGTTGACAGCGGTAAGAAATATCTTTAGGATGGTGGTTCAGGAAATAAATGAATACGTTTAATCTGCATCATGCTTTTTTCCATGTTCATATTTCTTTAGTGTGAGATGTTGCTGTTTGAGCAGGAAAAAGTTTTGCAAAGTTTCAAAGCACAAAGTCCCTCCGACGGTGTCAGTGTTTCTGAACTTCTGAAACGCCTCCAATATAATCTTGAGTTTCTTTTGGGAACAAACACTCACAATATTTCTCATTTCAATAATTCATGCGCAGAATAAAGGGGCGGGGCTTGAGTTAGTTAGTCGTGTGTTGAAACTGCCGGTTATGGGAAGGGGCGGGACACACTGGAAGCTCTCGACCAATCACAGCACACCGATCAGAATCAGAATCAGAATGTTTTTTTTTTCAAGCATGAAAACCTATTCTAGTAGGTCAAGACATCAGACAAGTCAAAAGGGCATAATAGGACTCCTTTAAGAAAAATCGTTTTCTTTGTAGGTTGCCACTTGCAAAAAATGGTCAAAAATTCATGATCACTTTGGGAGGACAGACATTTCTCAAATTTTCATTGCCAGATAATGACAGATTGAAAGTGTTGTCATATGTTATTTTTTCATGTCCTTGTCTTCAAACACAAATATGGGTAACGTTGTCATATGAGCGAACAGGAGAGGTCAAGGCTGGGAGAAACAGTTCTGCATGCTTTCTAAAAGGAACAAAGATGATGAAATATTGAGCAGCAAAACACTAAATGTTAAATGACATCTGAGCGTACAGCCGTCCTCGCATGTGCATAAACACAAAGCAGAGCTTGTTTGTATTCTGATGATAACTGACCAGTGGCCCGACCGGCCGCACGTCACTGTAACTCTGGTGAATAATTGATAGATGTGTTGCAGTCGAGGGAGAACATGCATGCACGGTGGCACGGTGATGAAGAAAGTGAGTCAGAGTTATTTTAATATCACCAATGTACTATTTTAGTTCATGTTCATATTTAGAATTTTTTCCCTTAGACCTTTGTTTGATTATTAAAGTATGGTCAGCCTCACCTTAACTCTCTTTCCTTGGCAACCAGACATGGCAACTACACTTTGAAAATGTTTTTCTTCAAATATGTAATTATACACCGCTGTCATTCTGTGACACGTTTGTAATGAAAGTTTCCTGCAGGTCTATATTTCAGTGTCTGTGAGTCCGTCATATTTTAGAATTACTGTTATACTTAAAAAATATATATATTTTGAATTATTCTCATTTCTTTTTTTTTTTTGCAAAGTTTAGTAATTGTGTTGTGTGTTTATTACTTTTTTAAGTAACGCTTTAATTTGTTAACATTATTTAATGTATTAACTAACATGAAGTAACAATGAGTAATGTTTTTATTTTTAGTTAATAAAAATGCATGCATGCATTTTGATTATGTTAGTTCACAGTGCATTAACTAATGTTAACAAACACAACATTTGATTTTAATAATGTATTAGTAAATGCTGAAATTAATATTAAAAAACATTAATAGATGCTGTGGAAATGCATTTTTACAATTTTAATTTTTTTAAAGGGTGTCTAAGATTTAACCAAACCTTTGTAACACCAAAAAGCCGTCCTAACCAAGAACTGATCCTGTGTTTGATTCAGGCAGGGGTTCGTCTGGGGATTTTCACCCTCTTGTGTCCCTGGGCAGTTTGCTGGACGACCAGCACTGGCACCATGTCAGCATCGAGCGGGTTCGAGGACTAGTTAACTTCACCGTGGACAAAAACACCCAGCAGTTACAGCTCCCTGAGTACTCGAGTCACTCTGAGATAAACGAGGTGAGCCTTTAACGACCTCTCACACAATTAGTTCAGTATAACTTACAAAGCAGCTCGTAGCATTTTAAATTGCTCACACAAAATACACACACACATGAATTATGCATAGAACATAAATTAAGCAGGATTAGAATGTCCATGTGTAATTAGTTTCATAAGAGATTTCACTTTATTCACTCTGTTGTGATACACTGCTGATTTATGTTCATTTCAACACTTATATTTCATATTACAATTTATTTATATAGCACTTTTTCATACATAATAGCTTCAAAATGCTTTACATAAAATAGATTTTATAATAAATAGGGGTGATAAAAAGGCACATAAGAAGTAAAAAATAATAATAATAAAAAGGTAAGGATTAAATATGTAAAATTATTAAACTAAATTAATAGTAGCCATAAAAGGTACACAATAAATAAATAATAAAAACAAAGAAATAATAATAATTATTATTATTCACACAATATATGTATTTGCATATAGTATGTATTTGGAAATCACTGATTTAGTTATTCAGTGATTTTCTTACTCTAGTCTCATGTTAACACTTAAGTTTCGGAGCTATAACTGCTTTAATACTAATATTGACAGTTTTAAATGCATTACTAGATTTCATTGATGTAATTGCAATTTGTGCATGTTTTTTTAACTTGCGGATACGTTGAAACGATTTTCTTATTTTATTTAAACATGCATGTTAAATCCAATTTTTGTACAATCAAATATTGCATCAAGAAAGAGTTGCTTTCAGGTTCATTTGACACACTGGAAATAAAATAATGTTCAGCTTTGCATTGTTGGATCGTATCGATAGTCTGTAAATCGAGTCTAGCTTATATGAAATGTGTAACACTCAATTAATCTGTGTGTTTTTTTTAAACAAATCTGATGTTCTTTCACAAGATCAGTTTTGGTGGCACATCATTGGCTGGACTCCAGAAATCTCATTCTAGAAGAAACTTCCATGGCTGCTTGGAAAATGTGCTTTACAACGATATCAGTGTGATTGATCGAGCCAAAGAGAAGCAAGTGGCCATTGCAGTAAGCAGAAACCATGCGTTAATACGGTTGCATCTTCGGTTCGTTTATTTGGCTTGTTAGCAATTGTCAGTTGTTAGCTGCATCATTTTTCCATAACGAGAGCTTTGCATTTCTGTGGCTCTTTTGCAAATCCATTTTCACAACCGCTGGAATTTGGGGGTTAAACCAATTACCAATCCTTTAATTCATTGTCGCAATGACTGTGACTGGTATCAGGAACAGCCAGGAAGGCAAATGCATAATTTATAAGGCTGACGTCATGGCTGCTGTACTTTACTTTGACAAATGTAGCTCGTATATTTAAAACAAAAGGTCGTGCTTGTACTACAACACTTTTTTTCTTTCATAGGGGAATGTCAGCTTTACCTGCACCGAATCCATTGATGTACCAGTGACGTTTGCCAGTCCAGGAAGTTATCTTGGTTTGCCGTGGGTCTCCAGTGGAGAAAGCATGTCGGTCAGTCTGCAATTCAGAACGTGGAACAAAGCGGGCCTGCTGATGACCTTTGACCTGCAGCATAATGCAGGAACGCTGTGGCTTTATCTGAGCGAGGCGAGAGCACGACTGCAGATTCATAAGACCGGACGGATCATGACGGACATCACAGCAGGTTGAGCTCAGATATAAGCAAATATAGAGTTTCCGGGTTTTTTATAGTAAAAACTAAACGCATCTCTCTTTTTTGTCAAGGGTAGCACAAAGTCAACCTCAATAGCACCTGCTGTTCTGAGAATAGCAGCATATGGCATTATAAACATGTTTATGTGAGAAAATCAGACAAACGCATTGCAATGTGTCTAAAAATCTTAATGCACATTAGGAAAGGTTTTTACTTTATGAATGCAACTACAGTAATGCCTTGAGATACGAGCATAATCCGTTCCAGGACTGAGCTTGTAACTCGAGTTTGCTCGTATCTCAAATAATTTTTCCCATAAGAAATAACAGGAAAAAAAATTATCCGTTCCGGCCCTCTAAAAAACTCCCTTATTAGTGCTAATAACAGAAAAATATTTTTTTTAATTGCTATAGAGACATACACACAAATTATAGTATATATGGATTCCTGTGATTATAAAATAAAATGTGGTTTTAATTATGAGTTCTTTCCTTCGAGACAGACGATACAGTAGCGGCTAATGACGGCATGTGTGGAGGAGGAGGGATAATGTAGATAATGCAAACACAATATGGAAGTGTAGTGTTTCTTCCTGTGTTGTGTATTGGATAGACTCAGAAGCTCATATTTATTATTATTGAACACTCATAACTCGTGCTGCTCCCAGCTTAATACTGGTGAATCACTCGTTGCCCCCGGTAACCCCCGCTGTAAAACCAAGCTGCCTCTAGTGGAGATCATATGAATTACCCCATAAATGAGGCGCTTGAGCTGCTCCGAGTGCTCGACTACATAGCGTCGGCATCTGTTTCGTATCTCAAATATTTACTCGTATCTCAAAGCAAAATTAACCTGAAGGCTTGCTCGTATGTCGGGACGCTCATATCTCAAGGCATTACTGTATTTTGCTAGTATTCGATTCCCTATATACTTTAGATCAGAGGTGCCCAAACTAGGGCCCGCGGCCACCTTTGATTTGGCCCGCCGAACCGTCCGAGGAGAGAGAGAGAGAGAGAGAGAGAGAGAGAGAGAGAGAGAGAGAGAGAGAGAGAGAGAGAGAGAGAGAGAGAGAGAGAGAGAGAGAGAGAGAGGGCGAGGGACCTTCGACACAGATTGTCATTTCTAATTTGACATAACAATTTTGTATGTTTTATAATTAACTACAGCAGAGTAAACTGAAGTTAAATGTAAATTTATTAAATGTATTGTAAATGCGCAATTCAAGGCGCAGCACTGCGTGCTTTGCGACACATGACGTCAATAAACGTCAACAAATTAAACACAATAATGGAGAAATCAAGGCAGTGGCACACAGACAAGAGATTTTTTTTTTTAAAGCTGGGGAAGATGAGTTTTAATTCACAGAAGTCAAATCAAAGGCAATATGCCTAGTTTGTTGCTGTTTTAAAAGAGTACAATATCCATCGTCATTATGAAACAAAACATTGTGCAGCTTTCTCAAAGTACAGCGGCCAGACGCGAAACAGCAGGCTCACGAGCGGCTTACTGGACTTCGATCTGAACAGAGCGCGCTGCAGCGTCCTTCTTCATCAGTGATACTGTCTCTGTTTGGCAGTACAGTGAATGAATCCTTCGTTTATTGCGGTTAATGTGGACCGGAACTATCGCGATAGGTGAAAATCAGCGAATTAGGATCAGCCAATCAGCTCACGGGATCCACTCGTGTTCTCATTGGTCGAGCTCGCGCTGGGAACCAATCACGTGTCTTGCCTGAGTGCTGTGGGCGTGTTCAAAGCCTCAGATAGTTTCTCTCTTTGTCTGGCGTCCTGGGAAACCGTTTCTTTCGCGTCACGAGGAAACAACGTTGCTTTCAGCAATACGGCTGTACATGGGGGTATTTTTTTACTTTTATTTTTTTTATGAATATTTTTTAATAATCCGCGATGCTCTGAGGCCGCGAAGTGGCGAGGGATTACTGTATCTACCTCTGCGAGCAGACTTTCAGTCTGATGAACTTAAACAAGAGTAAACTAAGAAGCCAAATAACTGACTCTCAACTAGATAATATCTTGTCTTTGTCTGTTAGTCAGCTACAGACCAATCTTCTGAAAAATAGGGACCAGCTTCATATCTCTCATTAGGTCACTGACATTGCAACCATATGGTTTTATTATTGATTGTGTATTTGGCACTGAACTGTATTGTACATTGAACACTTTGGGGATTGTTGCCCATTTAAATTGTTCATTAAAATGCAAAGCTTAAAAAAATAAAACTGCATTAGTGAATCAGATTAAAGTTATTTTATATTTATTTTAAATATTATGAAATAAATAAACCCATAGCAACTTTAATGTAATACAATTTGATTTATGATGCAAAATTTACTTTTGGCCCGCGGCTCTCAATCAAGTTTGATGTTTGGCCCTTCATAGGAAAAAGTTTGGGCACCCCTGCTTTAGATCAACTGCCAAAAGCTGCTCTTTTTGTTGCGGTTTATGTAAAAGATCATCTTTCTAATGCAGTGCTGAGTGCCTGAGTTATTTTTGCCCGATCCACAATGCCGGTTGTTTTTCCACAGGTGCCAATTTAAATGATGGTCAATGGCACTCGGTGGAGCTAGTTGTCCGTCGAGGGCGTCTCGCAGTCACCCTGGACAAAACCGACAGCTCTACAGCGTCCACTTCCTTCCCTGTCGCGCCTGACAGCCAGCTATTCTTAGGCGGTAAGAACAACCTTTAGCCATCCTTCGCCTTCTGCTAACACAAAGCAACAGGCTAGCTCTGAGTAATTTCCCTTTACACAAGCCGAATCCTTCACGTTAATCAATCTATCTTGTCACTCAACACACACCTTCCACTGAGAGAAGCACATTCGTTTACCTTTCAAGCGGTTTGGGGCTGAATCGCTCTCGGCTCCTGGAGGCTGGTGGCTTAATTGCCTTTAGCTCAGACTCTGGAGAGTGTAACGCATGCATGGCAGTCTCTTTCCCTTGGGCCGCAGTCCAGCGCGTATCATATCTCAGTCAAACCACATATTATGTATACAGTTTTGAGTAAACTGTGCTACTTTTTCTGATGACAAATGACATGAAAATTGTAGCTAATAAAGTAATCTACTATAATGCAGTCTGACTTCTTTTTGATAACTTGTGGATTACTTTTGACCTAACTCGTTTATCACATAGATTTGAATGGGATTTTTGTGTGGGGAAGAAGGCTGGAACCGGGGAACATTCATCATTTTAATGACCAAAATAAACGAACAAAAAAATGAAAGTAAAAGCGGCAGCCCATCACAGACGACTGCTGCATATAAACATAACAAAACACAACATAAATGTCCCTGGCACGGTCCTTTCTCGTCTTTCCCTATCGTCACGCGCACAGGTGAAACTCATTAACACTCGCAGCATCCGCCTTGCTTACCACAAATAAACAATGGGATAAAAACGACTAATTATTTCCATGTGTTTTGCCTCAAAATTATGTTTTACTATGTATGGAAAGCTCATACTCTCCATCTCCCGCTCTCTTTCCCGGTCAAACGCACACATATACAGTATGAACACACACTATTAGAGTGTATTAATGATAGTAAAACAACACTGCAGTAGCTTACATTTATTTTTGTATGCATTTCATCAGGTGAAGTCGTAAGTGTTTTTGTCCACAGGATGCCCGAACACAGAAGACGGCACTGTCTGCAGAAACCTGTTCAATGTTTTCCAAGGATGCATGCGTCTCATTCACACAGACAGTGCTTTAGTGGATCTTATCAAAGTGCAGCAGATGTTGTTTGGGAATTTTAGCAATCTACAGATGGACATGTGTGGGATAGTTGACAGGTAAGCACTCTTCTTGTCAATTATGCTTTTATGTGAACTCGCAAAATGTACCGCTTTCCATTTTCTTCCTCGCCAAATAGATGTGTTAAGCTTGATTATGTAAATATAGAGATTAATTAGCTGGAGCAATGCCGCTGAATACTGATTTGCTAAAAGATGCAGATGATGAGCCTCAGGGAGAAACTTCCCACATTTGAATATTTATCTATCTGATCAATCAAAATGGAACACTTAGCCTACTGTTTTGTTATTAATTCAACTTTAGTTCACAATTTAGCTCAAAATGACATAAAACTTGTACTATTTTTTACATTCATAGTTCAGTTTGCTAAATTGTTCAAATTAATACTTTATACCATATTTATTTTTCTTACTTATGTTTGCATATGTTTATCTGCCATTGACAAAGCTGGCTGATTATCTTTGCACTAAAAGAAGATGTAATGCTTATGTTTTGCTAAGTAGATGTGGTTAGTACCAGTCGTACCAGTGCCAATAATCTCTAAATGGTTGTATTGTGTGTTACTAGTATGCATACTGAAAATATAATGTAACCTTTGTAGTAGAGTTGAGCCGGATACTCGGCTGTACGGATAAAGCATTTTTGCCGAGTACGAGTGTTATACGAGTAAAACGAGTCAATATCTGTACTCTGATTGAATAAAAATCCTCATTGGGTAGCTGACTGTGTCTGCGTTCTGTGATAGGCTAGTCACAGCGCCCCTCCCCTACACATACAGATTTGCTGTGTCCCGCTCTGCTCACTCACACACAGAACACTGAGAAGAGAACAGCTCTCTTTCTCTCTGTCACTCAGGTTCGTGGGTCTTTTCCATTAACGTTTAGGGTTTCCTCAGCTTCAGCTTTGTGTTTGTTTGTGTGTAGTACTTATTAACCAGTAGAGTTCTCGTAAACGTGGGGTTTGTTCAGACGTGATGCTTGGTAGAATGCGACTAGCGTTGCGTCTCTGCCTGTTGGAGATTGTTTTTATTTTTTTTAACGTCTGCTGGCTCTAACCAGTTTTTTGACTTCAAGCAATAAATAATGATTAAAAATGATGATTTCTTCATAACTACAACCGCATGCGTTGTATTCATTGTTGCAAAACTCGTTCTGTATATGGTTAGTTTGTTATTGTGATCAAAACCATTGATCTGAAGCTCAATGCTGATGCTGTCATATAAATAGTTTTCTAATTAGCAATAAATATAACAATTTCTGATCAACCCAAATCAATTGCATGATAAAAAAATAACATACTGGTTAAGCCCTGCCCATTTCCGGGTCAAATCCCACCCACGTCCGGGTAAGGCCAAGCCCAGTCTGAGTACAGATACAGATAATTCATATCGTTAACAGATACAGATAATTGGTCAGATATATTTACACAAAACTGGATTGCAAATGACTGACTGTATTTACTGAGCTTGACAATAATAATAACTCTTTTTTTTCATTGCACACTGTTTCACAGACTATTTGAATAAATAGTTGGCTGTTTTTGGTATAAACAGCAGTATTGCATTGTGAACATGTTCTCTGTCCTGTTCACTGCTGTTAAGTTCATGTCAGTGAATGTTTGGTTCATTTGGCTTGAGGCAGAATTCGGTTTATTTTGCTTTTAGACTGTAGTAAATCTCCTGAAGATGAGGCACTTTTTCTTTCTCCTGTGTTTTTGAAAGAGGCTAAATGCACTGCTGTGACCGAGCAATTCAAAGTGAAGGGGAACCTGTGGCACACACACTTATATCTCAAGTGAATATTGTTTTTTGAAAGTACTGCTGGTGACACGTGATGCAGATGTATATTTGTTGTCTTTGAAATTCGTGTTGCCTCTAGGAACTCATTTACATTCTGAAAGGTCTCGCTTTTGTCTGTCACACTTGTTCATCGCTCTAAAGACTTCTGGGATTTCTCTTCATTTGTTTGTTTAAATGGTTTTTTAGTTTATTGTTTTTTTTAATGTTTGTATAGCTATAGCAGTATAGAGTTAGTGATTTAAACAGACTCATCCTCCACTGTTTGTGACATGAATGAAAGTCTTCTTATTTCTTGTTTTAATTATTTAAAAAATAAGATCTTTTTTTAATAATAATAATAATTCATAACATTTATAAAGCACTGTTTTACGTAAAAAAGGGGGGTCTCCTCAACTAATGCCAATGTGCAGCACCCACCTGGATGATGCGACGGCAGCCATATTGAGCCAGAACTCCCAGCACACACCAGCTTATTGGTGGAGAGGAGATGAAGCCAATCAGGATTTGGGGATGATTAGGAGGCCAATGGGCAAATTTGGCCAGGATTAAATCCCTATTCCTTACGAAGAACATCCTGGGATTTTGAATCACCACAGATTCTCAGTTTAACGTCTCATCCGACGGATGGGATAACATTAACAATCAAAATAAGAAAATAACATTTTAGAGACATTTTAAAGCTGAAGGGTGTAATTATCTACAGCACTAACGTCACTTATGGTTGCATGATATTCGATTTTTTTAGCATTAGGCAAAAGTAATCTAAATGTAAAAATAGGGTAAATGCACTTACTAGGGTAACGATTTACATGAACTGTCATGTTAAAAATGTCACAAAGCCAAAGATGTAATGGTCTCTGAAACATTAAACATATATCAACCAATTTAAAGTGCACCTGGGTTGTATTTTGGCAGGTTGATCTCACAAATGGGTTGACATTTTTATGATTGTAGGATGTATACAAGATCTTGCAACTAGACAACCATAGAATAATAATAATAATAATTGATGTGATTATTTGTAAAACTAGACAATGGGAGTGTTGACGGGTATGATCGCATGACAAGAGTGAGGTGAGCTGACTGACAAGACAATGGTATTTGGTCTCTATTTGGCATTTGTGTGTTCTACGGATTAAATAGTCCGACGCTATTTTTAAGATCTGCATTCCTTTATTTTTTTATGAAATACAGCAAGAAAGTGTCAGACGCTCAGTGCGTGAAGTCAAAAAAGTGGTTGAGCCAGCAGACGGTAAAAAAAGAAAAAAAACCTCCAACAGGCAGACGCAATGCTAGTTGCATTTTATCAAGCACCACGTCTGAACAAACCCCACGTTTACCAGAACTATACTGGTTAATAAGTAATTACTACAAACAAACCGAAATAAAAAACAAACCTGAAGCTGAAGAAACCCTAAACGTTAATGGAAAAGACCCGCAAACCTGAGTGACAGAGAAAAAGAGCGCTGTTCTCTTCTCAGTGTTCTGTGTGTGAGTGAGCAGAGCAGGACACATCAAATCTGCATGTGTAGGGGAGGGGCGCTGTGACCAGCCCATCATAGAACGCAGACACTGGATTTTTATTCAATCCGAGCACAGATATTGACTCGTATTACTCGTATGATACTCGTACTCTGCAAAAATGCTTTATCCGCACCGGATACTCGTTTTAGCCGAGTGTCCGGCTCAACTCTAATGTTTGATAAAAGACAGTTTGTCATTGTACTGTTTTGTAGTTGTATTTTATTAAGAGTAATAATAAACTAACCATTCAAGCAATTGCAGCCCCCAAATGTCCACTAATGCGCCATTCATAATCGATTCAAAAATCAGGTGGAAAAGAAAAAAAACTGCAACGCTGTCAGTCTCTTGTAAGTTCACTTAACAGCCACTAATAACATGGGCTTCTGAATTCTACGCATAGCCCCTTTAAAACTTTTGGACATATTTTCAGCCTAAGATGCTGCTTAATTTTGTGTTAAATACTGTGAAAACGGCTCACATAAATGACTCTGACACTTTTGGAAATGCAGCTTAGCACGTCAAGCGCTAACGTCAGTATCACACCCTTGGTTGTGCTCTGAAAGCACGAATAGCTTGGTTGAATTGAGCTTGGTAGCTCTCCGCTCTCATTAACGCACACAGTGTTTTTGAGTCTGCAGGCATGAGACGAGGGCAGACCGTGGGTGATGTCCTCTCACTCCATGCAGAAACAGCGGCTCCGCTGTGAGGGTTATTACCTCTGGAAAAGGGCTGTAGGTTGTTCTCAAATAACATTGCTGCCCATAACTAAGAAATATGGAATGGCAGCAGCTCTTATTGGCTTTACATGTGCCTCATGTAAACCCACAGGCCCTGTGCAAAATGAGTCCAAGTGTGGACTAGACCAAAGCAGAGCGGTTTATTAACCCCAGATCAAAGATAATATGAGAGAAGCAGAGAGCTGACGTGTGCTTACGGTGAACATTGATAGTGCTGCTGTCGTTTGGTTTAGTTTGGATTATAAAAGTTGACCTTGTACTATATTACACCGCCGTACTACGTGCTTTGCACAGTTATATACTTGTATTTTGTTATGCGTTCAAAAAATTGGGTTTAAAATGCAAAATAACTTATTTTCTGACTGGATGCCACTCGCTGAATTAAATATGCAAACATAAGTATATTTACTTACTTTTGCATGCACATTTTGTATGCATTCACACTGTATCCCGTTATGTAATATAGACCTTCCATTCCTTATAATGAAAAATTATAAATTAATAAAATAATTGTCAGTCATTTCAAGCATCTGGAGCCTTTTGAATTCAAAACACTTTTCTGCTTCAAAGTACATGACATTGGCAACCAAACATTTGGGATGTCTTTTATAAAGTGTATTTGTTTATTGTCCTAAGCATGATAATTTAGTTAATTAGTTTAATTTGCATTTAGAATTGATTGTATTATGTCTGCTACCCATCAGACTTAAAATAAAAATAAAATGTTCAGAAAATTGTGCACAAAAATTGGATTGTAATACAAAATATCTATTTTATACTGAGAAGGTAACTGGATGCAAGTTGCTGAACTAAACATATAAACATGTTCAAACATTTATCTATGCATGCTGCATTTAATTTTCCAAATCGACCTGCTGTCCGTTGTTTGAGTTTTTCTGTCCTTAAGTTATGTGCGAAGGTAAAGGTGCACCCGACGAAGTTGTTTGTGTGTGTAGAGTGATTATACAGTGACGCAGGGAGGAACAGTGTGTGATGTAGTGCTCACTTTGACTAAAGTGCTGAGTAAGTGTTATTGTAAAGGTGAATAATGGACAGAATAAAGAGGGAGGTTCTGCATTGTCGACACTTTCACTGAATTTCAGACACATGTGGACTCACACTCCTGCTCAAGGTTACAGAAATACAGCTTATATTGTGCTGTTGGTAAAGAACATATCAATTGAAGAGTATCATTATCGATGCTTGACATGAAATCCTGCCTATATGTTTAAAAGAGCTGATCACTGTATTGATTTGAGGGTTGTTGTTGCTATGGTGTTTGACTTGTTGCTAGGGTGGTGGAGAAGCTCAACAAGGCTAAATACTAATCACTAACACTAAATGTGAGCAGTAGTAATTGTGATTTTTGATGATAATCAGAATCAGCACAGAAGGCCTCCTCTTATTCTGTTACTATGCTCAGAATTGAGCTGTGAAAATACATAGCCACAGAAAGTAACAAAACAGAAAGATGCAGGAGGTGTGAACTATTTATCATGCACTTTGTTGAGTCGCATCCATTCATACTCCCTCTCACCGCAATAAAAGAACCACATGCTCACAGATCTTGTGTTTTGTGCTTGCTCAGAAGTACCTCATTATTTAAAAAATACTGCATTGGTTTGAGTCACACTCCTTTGTGTGAGGAGGAACAGAAGAACTCCCAGAGCTCTACAAAATGACCTCCAGCAGGAACTAGTGTGCATGTTTCTGACCAAGCTGTCAGAAACAGACTTCATGAGGGCCTGTCGTCCTCAAGTGGGACCTGTGCTCACAGATCAGCTGTGATTGGCATTTGCCAGAGAAGACTAAAATTCAAGTCCAACTTTGGCTCCTCTTCTCTTCATAGATGAGAGCAGGTTCACACTGTTCAAGCACATGGGGGCTATACACACGACTGAATTACCGTATTTTCCTGCATTTAACTTGCAGACGCAGATAATCCGCACCCTCATATAGCCCGCGGGGTTTGTGGTTTAGTGTAAAAAATTGCTGGTATAACCCGCACCCATAGATTGATAAACTTTTTTGTGTAAGTTCACATTTCGAATTTCAAATGTTGCTCGCATTACGTCAATTATCATAACTGTTCAGCTCGGTACACAGTGCTTGTGCGCGAAATTCAAACAATAAGAAAACAAACACAAGTCAGAATGAGAAGAAAAAGCAAAAGCAGTGTCTCCCGCTGTGCAGCAGCTCGTCCCTTAAGAAGCGATTCTACAGGTGTTGATCATCGGATGAGATGAGAAGAGCCCGCCCTCATGCAGCACAGCCAATCACGTCTTCCTTCCTGATTGACAGGTCAGACAGCCTATCAGCGCCAGCTGTCAGAGTGACAGTACAAGCGCCAGAGACAACAACCCTCGCAAGAAAGAAAAACAGAAACAAAATACAGCAAAAAAAAACTTACGTCCTTAGGGACGTAACAAATATATTGAAATATTATTACGTGTAAAACAAAATGGTGATATAGCCCGCACCCTTATATAACCCTGTGGGGTTTGTAAAATATGGTATAACCCGCGGGTTATATGCGGGAAGATACGGTAGATTGTGAGTTGCTATGAAGAAGGCCTCAGTGTGTTTGATGATTCTGGTTTCCATTGACTATTATCGCTTAATTTAATTTTTAACAAATTATAGAATGCATATAAATAAAGATTTTCTAATTGAATATTTCATTCACTGAAATAAAATTTAAGTGTTCCCTTTAAATTATTTTGAGCTGTGTAATTTGAAAAGGAAATCTGAACTGTGTGTAATGACATAGTTTATTACTAATTAATAATAATGAAGTAGACTTATTATTTAGCATGCATTTATTAATGCTCTGTTTTTTTTCTCTCTGCCTTGTCAGAACTGTTTATATATTCATCGGTTGAATCATTCATTGGTTGATGCTGAAACACACAGAGAAATGATATGAAAGAGCCGCAAGCATGAGTTCACTCAACAGTTTTGTTTCAGCTTAAGAAGGTGCTGAATGCGCTGAAGCAGTGCTGCATCATGAGTCTTAACAGTAAATTAAGTCTTTTTTATTCTTTTCAGCACGCCTCCTTTGTATGCAAATGAGTGCCATATTCGCAGAAGTCAGCGCTATTTGCCGGGTGCAATTAACATTGTTCCATTAGTGGCCTCTTAAAACAGGAATTTCATTTGATGTTTTCTGCACTCTCTATTGATCATGGCAGCAGTAATTCTTTAAATGATGATCAAATGATGTTGCAGGTCATATATCCAGACATGACACGTAGTTTATCAAGCTTTCTGCATTTGAAATGGGTGATTCAGGAGTCTGAATCACAGTGGAGGAGTGATGCTGTAGTCACAGTGGAACACATCAACTGCTCAAATCTTTTTAGTAAAGCTTTTGAATGTTTTAAGCTCCAGTACGTTACTTGTGGCTCTGTAGCGGTTAATAAATAGAATAGAAGTGTGTGAGTCTTGCAAAAGAAGACTTTCTGTTCACAGTCACACAGGTACTGGGTTACTTCACAGCTATGGGAACCCGACTGGTAAAATAGGCTGAATATAAACAATTAATATAGGTATACCATAGTGATAGTGGATTCATGATGAACTGGCTCATTATATACATTTTGATCATTTTGAACACAAAAAAAGTTATGAACTGCAGCTTTAATAATTGTAGTTCTTATGTATCACAATTTATGTATTATTTTGCTGTTATTGCTATGTGTTGTAGCATATTGAGTATTAGAAAGGTGCATTACAAATTAAATGTATAATTATTATTAGTGATTGGGGTGTGACGATATACAAATCGCAATACTGAACTCACGGTAGGAAACTTTCATGATGTTTTAAGCCTCAATTTATTATTACTTTATTATTATTAAAATAATAAGCTATCCTGTAGCTCAGTGCCAAAGGTCATGGGTTTGATTCCCAGGGAAAGCAAGAACTGATTAGAATGTCAGTGTGTTTCTTGAATGCAACGCAAGTTGCTTTGGATAAATGCATAAATGTAAATAATTATATTATTATTTTACTATTATCAGGACCCACAAATATTCCCCAACTGCATTTTAATTATATTCAACATTATATATAGTAGTTTAATGTAGTAATGCCACTGAAACTCTGTACACTTTTTCAATGCAGGCATTCGTTGGATCTCTTACACAGATAAGCCACACAGACTCTCCTGGTTTCTCTTCTGCCATTAATCCACTATATATATAAGAATAAACCATAGAAAACACTTTGGATAGTCACGCTACTGTAACTAAATGTGAAATGGTGATTTAAACTTTGAGGAGTGCCATTCCAGTGCGTGAGCTTCAGATGATCAATGAAATCAATCACATGGTGTCAAAATGACTATTCCCCAACTGTACATGGTCAGTTCATCCAAGAATGTATATTCTGCATTTCCTCCTCCTCATGTTGTTTTCGAGCGTCATGCAAGCATGTGAATGTCTGTGTTTACTACAGTATGCATTGTGAATCTATTCATCATATAAAGGGTTAGTAATGTGTCTCTTCAGAAGCCTTTATGGCATTTCTTGGATCTTTTAGTTTTAGTTTTAGAGGAATGGACTTTACATCAAAAAAATTGTGTCTGGAAGTTGAACGAAAATGTTATAGGTTTGAAACGATATGAGGGTGAGAACATGATGATAGGATTGTTGCTGTTAGAGCATGAATGAAGCTACTGAAGCTTTAAAATTCAGTCAATCTTACTAAAGAACTGTGGTTTTGTGGCTCTTTAGTGGTGTGACGAATCGCTGCAGGTTACAGGTGAAATATACATGAATGAACATCAAAAGGCATGCTGAAGAAACATTACAACTTACTGAAATGTATTGTGTCTCATGTTAATCAGTGTTTCAACCATAGAAAGTCATCAATAAAACAGCTTGTGAACAATGTCACATAATGTTATGTTTACCTCAGAAAAGCAAGTCAATGTCCATAAACTCGATAGATAGTTAGTTAGTTAAAAAAAGTCTAGAGAGCAGCATTTGATCAATATTTGCACTGTATTACATATTCATTATATTGTATTTAACCTGATAGCGATGCCTTCATTATGAATGCAGTTTGTAATTGTTTAAATGCTGTATTTATATTTTGTAGTAGAAACATATTTCTAGTATTAAAAATTTCAAATAAAATCTGAATTATTATAATAGCTCAGTTTTATTTGAGTGTTCAAAAGATTTGATCAATTATTGATTATTTTTTAGTTTCGGTATTTCGATTTTTCGTTATGGTGCATTACTAATTAATATCACGGCACTCAGATCGATCTACAAGTTGGAATACTGCATGTTGAAATAATTATTTGGGGCTTGTTTGTCTCAAATGCAAATGAGCTGATTTGCATAATTCATTGAGATTTTTTGCATTAACTATATTACCTACTTCAGCTTTAAATGAGTCTGTTTTTAATGTTGAGGAGTTGAAACGTTGCATGTTCGTATTTCTGCATCTCGTATATCTCTCTTCACCGTTTGCCGCTGATGAGGTCAACTTAAGGTTGTGCCGTTGACATTTTTGCAGATTTATTAAAAAAGAAAAACTGAAATATCACATGGTCCTAAGTATTCAGACCCTTTGCTGTGACACTCATATATTTAACTCCGGTGCTGTCCATTTCTCCTGATCATCCTTGAGATGCTTCTACAGCTTCATTTGAGTCCAGCTGTGTTTGATTACACTGATTGGACTTGATTAGGAAAGCCACACACCTGTCTATATAAGACCTTACAGCTCACAGTGCATGTCAGAGCAAATGAGAATCATGAGGTCAAAGGAATCGCTTAAGAGCTCAGAGACAGAATTGTGGCAAGGCACATATCTGGCCACGGTTACAAAAACATTTCTGCTGCACTTAAGGTTCCTAAGAGCACAGTGGCCTCCACAATCCTTAAATAGAAGACGTTTGGCACGACCAGAACCCTTCCTAGAGCTGTCTGTCCGACCAAACTGAGCTATTGGGAGAGAAAAGCCTTTGTGAGAAGGGTAAAGAAGAACCGAAAGATCACTGTAGCTGAGCTCCAAAGATGCAGTCGGGAGATGGGAGAAAGTTGTTTTGTTATTTCGATTGTTTTTGTTATGGTGCGTTGCTAATTAATATCACGGCACTCAGATCGATCTACAAGTTGGAATACTGCATGGTGCAATAATTATTTTGGGCTTGTTTGTCTCGCATGGAAATGTCCTGATTTGCATAATTCATTGAGATTTTTAGCATTAACGATATTGCCTACTTCAGCTTTAAATGAGCTTGTTTTAAATGTTGAGAAGTTAAAACGTTGCATGTTCGCATTTCTGCATCTTATATATCTCTCTTCGCTGTTTGCCGCTGATGAGGTCAACTTAAGGTTGTGCCGTTGGCCTGGTTTCTGTCCGTCCTAATTTTCTCTGGTTGACCTCTGACTCCCAGGCTGAATGTGCAAGTTGGTTTCCTTCTAGCTCTTGTCAGGTTCCCTTTGCGGCGTAAAGAAATGCATCAAATAAGCTCTGTCGAGATGCGTGCCTTTCCCCTGCACACCTGCTGCACTTGTCTTTCAGGAGGTGACTTCAGCTCAGCAGGCCATCGTTGGTTGTCACCTCTTTGTGATTAGGGTCACGACGAGCGACCTTTGGCGGCCGTCGAGTGTTCGTGGAGGGATGGGAAGGGCAGTGCGGGGCACGTGTGTTTCGATGCGTCAAGCTGCTGCTCAGAGCTGTTGTCATTTGGTTCTCTGTTCGGATGTGCAGAGCTCGCTGCCCTCACACATATTCTGCATGAATAGATTTATTTTCGATTCTGTCCCGCAGCAGAAGCAGTTTTCAGTCTGACAGAGTTTTTGTGTTTGATCTAGAGTTATTGTTTGCAAGGCGAGCGGCACATTGAAATTCCACTTATATCCTTCACCAAAAAACATGTAGATTTTTTTTTTTCAAGCTGTCTCGTAGATAATTTCTATATATTTTTGTGTATAAGTATAAATTTATTTTTACTGTTTAGCCCCCCTGCGGTGAAAAGCTACTTTATAATGTTGTGTGTGTATATATATATATATATATATATATATATATACATATATATATATATATATAGTGTTTTTAAATGCTTTAAGACAAACCATGTGCACATTAATCAGTGAAGCCCATTGTCGAGTAATTTCTCCTTAAAACTGCAGTGCATCAAAGACTCAAGCGGTTCTAAACCACTTGTTTCCTACCGTCACAAACAGCAGGGCTTTTCTCCTCTGACTTTCTATGATGTTCAAATTGTTTCTAAGGACAATTGTAACTGTCAGACTCTGAGACAGCAAGTTTAGGAAATACAGTGGTGTGAAAAAGAGTTTGCCGCCTTCCTGATATCTTTTTTTATGCATTTGGCAGACACTTTTATCCAAAGCGACTTACATTGCATTCAAGGAACACATTGACAATCATATCAGTTCTTGCTTTCCATGGGAATCGAACCCTTGACCATGCCGTTGCAAGCATCACGCCCTTCTCTTTGAGCTACAGGAAAGCTCACCCCAGATCTTGAAAATAAATGAAAGGAAACAACAATGTTCAAACTTTTAACTCAAAGTGAACAAATAGGTGTATTCTATGATAAAAAAAAAGATTGTTTCAGTCACTGTAATGTAATTTGAATCATGTTAAAATGGTGTAAGATTTTTAGTTTGATATTGCCACATCTTGGGTCGACTCTGGTTTGGACAGAGGAATTCTTATCATCGTGCATTGTGTCTTTTTAGGACAAAGCGTTAGGATGTTTAAATTTGCTCAAAATTGCTACCAAAGGTCCAGATTTGTCCAATACAGTCATATTGCACACACGTTTTTTAATGGCCATGAAGTTCAAATTTAAATGTATTACCTACTCAGACAGTTTGCTATTTCAGACGCACTGACAGTGTTACATTTATAGAATGTTTGTAATTCAAAATGTAACAAAGAAGTTCTTTCATTCATGAACAGCTCGTCAGCGCACAAAGCAGTGGAGTAGAATGCAGCCGTCTTGAGTTGAACTGCTTAAATTTAAGTTTCTAACTTTAACGACTAGTTTTGTTTTATTGTCATTTTCATTTTGCATGTGACTGGCAGAAGGAAATATTTGATTTTCCAGTGAAATCTTGTGTTTCGTATTTCCATGTTGTCTCCAGTTTCCTAGTAGATATGTCCTTCAAGCAGAGATACTAGTGGAGTATCATATTCCAAGATGTCAAGGGATTTTCATTAGCAGAGACCTCATTTCTTTGAAAATCATGTCAACACAGATTTGAAACTTTACCCTATTTACTTGATTTATACATGTTCCTGCTCTCTTGTGAATGATCCATCGGTGCATGTTGTTATAAAAAGATTTTTCTTCATAATCTTTCATGAAAATGTAATATTTTGCTCTTCCTCTAACACACTGTGTTTGTGTACTTGTTTTTCACCTGAGCATCATGGAGAAATGTCAAAATGATCATGTAAAACATCTTGCGCTGTGAGAAACCTTGAATAATAGTACACTACTTTTGTTGATTTTGTGAATACATTAATACTTTTATTATTATCAAGGATGCATTTGTTCAAAAGTGACAGTGAAGACATTTATAATGTTACAAAAGTTTTCAGTTTTATGAAAATGCTGTTCTTTTGAACTTTATATTCATCATAAAGAAATTTGAAGCAGCATAACATGCAACATTGATAAAAATCAGAAATGTTTCTTCGAGCATCCAATCATCATGTTATAGTGATTCGTGAAGGATCATGTGAGACTGTAGACTGGAGTAATGATGCTGAAAATACAACTTTAATCACAGGAATAAATGACACTTTACTATATATTCACACAGAAAACAGCTGTTTTACACTGATATAATATTACACTGTTTTACTGTATTTATCATCTAATAAATTCAGCTTTAATCACAGGAATAAATGACACTTTACTATATATTCACATAGAAAACAGCTGTTTTACACTGATATAATATTACACTGTTTTACTGTATTTATCATCTAATAAATTCAGCTTTAATCACAGGAATAAATGACACTTTACTATATATTCACATAGAAAACAGCTGTTTTACACTGATATAATATTACACTGTTTTACTGTATTTATCTAATAAATTCAGCTTTAATCACAGGAATAAATGACACTTTACTATATATTCACATAGAAAACAACAGTTTTACATTGATATAATATTACACTGTTTTACTGTATTTATCATCTAATAAATTCAGCTTTAATCACAGGAATAAATGACACTTTACTATATATTCACATAGAAAACAGCTGTTTTACACTGATATAATATTACACTGTTATTACACTGTTATTATTACTGTATCATCTAATAAATTCAGCTTTAATCACAGGAATAAATGACACTTTACTACATATTCACATAGAAAACAACTGTTTTACACTGATATAATATTACACTGTTTTACTGTATTAATCATCTAATAAATTCAGCTTTAATCACAGGAATAAATGACACTTTACTATATATTCACATAGAAAACAACTGTTTTACACTGATATAATATTACACTGTTTTACTGTATTTATCATCTAATAAATTCAGCTTTAATCACAGGAATAAATGACACTTTACTATATATTCACATAGAAAACAGCTGTTTTACACTGATATAATATTACACTGTTTTACTGTATTTATCATCTAATAAATTCAGCTTTAATCACAGGAATAAATGACACTTTACTATATATTCACATAGAAAACAGCTGTTTTACACTGATATAATATTACACTGTTTTACTGTATTTATCATCTAATAAATTCAGCTTTAATCACAGGAATAAATGACACTTTACTATATATTCACATAGAAAACAGCTGTTTTACATTGATATAATATTACACTGTTATTACACTGTTATTATTACTGTATCATCTAATAAATTCAGCTTTAATCACAGGAATAAATGACACTTCACTATGTATTAAAATAGAAAACAGTTACAGTTATTAAACAGAATATTTTTGTTTTAATCAAATAAATGCAGCCTTTGTGAGCAGAATAGATTTTTTCAGAAACCTCAAACAAGAAAAAAAAAGTAATGAAGTTCAAAATCTTTACAGACCATTAGATCTGTTTTGTGTAAGATTCGTGTATTGTCTGTCTCTGAGGTTTATCTCATCACAGAACACACAACTGTTTGGCATGTGGTGGTCGCATTTGTCCTTCCTGCATGTTTGTCGGTCCATCTCTGTGTGTGACAGTCAGTGAAGTCTGATCATTACTCGTGATGGCAGATTACAGGAGAACAGAGGAGTCCGACTGCGCCTCGGCCCAGTGTGAAGCCGACGGCTGCGGTTCAGTTGTGTCAAAGCTCTGATGGGATCCGAGCCAACAAAGAGACGCGGCTCTCAGTATGCCGTCGGCGTATGTGAGCCAAAAAGCGTGGTTTGGTTTGAAGTGTCCGTTTTAAACGGAATGAAAGACACACTCGATCCTGTTCCGATTATAAAGCTACAAAGCGTGAAACCGGAGCAGAGACTGCATCTGTCCCGGCCACCAAAAACAGAACAAAGAGTGTTTGAATGGATCCTCTTAGACCATCATTGTGGCCACAAATGGAAATCTGGTGAAAGATGTCGACGGTAAAGTGAGAGCTAGTAATGCGAGCATGCAAATAATCCGCTGGCATTCCCGGGAGAGATCGGAGAGGCAGGGAATTGTTTTTCTTGCTCAGGCAAGGACATTTATTCTGACTAGAAAGAAATCGCTTAACAAAGAGAAGCTGGAAGGTGTTTATGGTCGAAGAGGCTGCTTTGAGTCACTTGGTTAACCTTGCTTTGCTCTTAGCAAAGGTTTATAGCTTCTAAATCAAGGCATTGTGGCAGAAATGATTATTAGTGGTGTTTGTGAAGTCAATCTTGAGGTTAATGATGTGATGAAACCTCTTCCACAAAGTATTAAAGTTCAGCGTGTGTGTCGTCTTGCGGCGTTTGAGCGCCAGACATGAATGATTCCTTAAATCAGGTGTGCTGTTACTTTACAAAGTGTTCAGACGAGTCTGTCAAAGTTTCTTGCATCAAAAACGTACAGTTGCAGAGCATATGTTTCAGTACAGAATGAAAAACAAACAAACGAGTGTCTAATTACACTAACTCCGCCCACTGGTGTCTGGTTGCGCCAGATAAAAGTACGGAAGATGCTAGATTGTCAACATTATCAATAGTGTTGTCTTTCCTGTCTCTCAAACAGCAGAGAGTGACGCTTGCAACGCCAAGGTTATGGGTTCGATTCCCAGGGAAAGCAAGAACTGATTGGAATGTCAATGTGTTTCTTGAATGCAATGCAAGTCTCTTTGGATAAAAGCGCCTGACAAATGCTTAGATGTAAATGTAATTTACAGGGGTAAGATGCATGGCAGAGAATATTGACAAAAATCAACTCGTGTTCAAATCCATATTTCAAAACTCATTTTCGCTCTACTCCCATTTCCCATCACATATCAGATCGGAAAGGCATTTATTTTCAAAAAAAACGAAGAGTATTTTCGAGAAGTATGGAGAGGTAAAATATTCAAGAAGTTTCTAACATGTTTAAAAATAAAGTATGATATAATAAAGTCTAATAAACTGTTTAGGAAAGGTGTTTAAGAGGGCTTTATTGTCCCAATAAGGCGGCATCCATTTAATAATTTTAATGATTATTTACATTCTATGTTATTATTGCATAATGTTTAATGTAACACTGAGGTACAAATAGTATCTGCCACTATTTATAAATAGCATCGATCTAACTACTGTTTACACTTATTGCAAAGAAAATACAGCTATTTTTATCAATCAATCCACTTAGTGTAAATACCATATCACTAAGAAAATGCTGCTATTTAAACTAATTGCTAAGAAAATATACTATTAAATATATTGTTTTTATTACATTTTTTGTTGTTGTTGAGATTTTCAATTATCTGATTCGGCAGGGTTCATTCTGAACTGTAATTTAATTTTCATGCCCACTTATCATGCTCTTTCTGACTTAAACAGGCTGATTATGCTTCTATATTTAAGACTTCTTAATGTAAATGAAGTCAACCGGATACATGTAGATTCATAATTATAATAATGAAGTATAATTGAACATGACTATGATTAGTTAACATCAGGATATTTCACAAGTTATGTAAATGAGCACTTTTCAAAAGTCATATGAAGAAAATGTAAATGTGTATATAATAATAATAATTATTATTATTATTATATATATATCAAATGCTTATAGTTAGTAGAATGTCTAAAGCAGACCATCTGAATAAAGTGTTACCTTTAAAACACAGTGATGTTCATTTCTTCCTTGAAATAATGTCCTGTTGCTCATCCTTTGGTTCTGCTCATAGAGCAATGCTGTGTATTTACATGTGACCCTCACACTGTATTTCTCATTTAAGTCACTAATAGTGCACATGAATATGCATTTGAGCTCCAGATATGAATGATTCTTTAAACCAGGTGTGCTATGAGTTTACTACATCATTTTACATTCAACAATTTTGTGCCAGTTCCCAGCATGAATTGCAGCTTGGAAAAATCATTTGATAAATGTTATTTAAAAAGATAATTGCTTTGCATTTACTGGCTTGATTTATGCTACTGCTGTCACTGTTATTTAGCTGTCTTGTGGTTCCGAGTTCATATTTTTACTGAATTACAAATGAGATTTGTGTGTTGAGCTTTATGTCCATCTCATTGCAATTTTTATATGCAATATATTTAACAGGGTCAAATTTTTGCCTCAATTTAAGAGGCAAATAATGTTCATGTCATGCTTTGAAAGTCAAGCATAAAGATGAAAAATAAGGATTGTGTAGCCATTGCATTATTAAATGCATAACAATCTTGGCAAGAAGTTTTAAGTTCAAAACACTACCTGTACTGAACCAAAGTATTTAATCTGGAGTAACGTCTACCAGATCTCATTGAAAAATGTAAGTCATTTTGTATGATTAACCATGTTAAAACCGTGTCTGAATTAACTTCAATTGGAAAATGGGTTCAATTTAGCATTAAAGATTGGCAGTTAAAGAAGGGAAATAAATTGTAAGTGCTAGAAATTGAAGACAGACAACAATTATATCAAGACTCAATCATTTTGATAGTAAAGACATCCAAGAATTTCACTTTCTTCAATCAGAGTTGGATGATTTGTATACTTAAATGTCTAAAGGATTATTTATACGATTTAAAGCTAGGTGGATTGAGAAGGAGGGGAACTCATTCATATTTCTTTAACTTAGAAAAACATAAACAATAAACAACTTTAATAATTGAATAAGTGAAGAGAAAACACTAATTGATCAAGAAGCAAATAGATCAGTGGACCTGTGTGGACTTTAAGCATTTGGCCTGTTGAATGTATTCAAGACTCTTATGAAACTCTGCCAGCTGGGAAGTTAGGATAGGGACAGATGTCAACACTTGAGCTCAGCTTCATGAGTCCAGAAGAATTTTACTCTTTCTCCCTTGGAGAGGGAATGGATAAAGCTGAATTTCTGCCGTCAATGAAGAACGGTTTAATTATTCTAGTTCCAAAGTCGAACAAGCATAAACTATTTGTAGACAACTGGAGACCATTCAAATTGCTTTCTCATTTTTTTTTCCAAATAGACTTAAAAAAAGGCATTGGTGAAATTCTCAGTTGTGTTTTATCAAAGGGAGAAGTATTTGCAGTCATATTAGATTAGTCCTTGATTTATTACTATTTAATTCCTCAGACAAGCTTACTTCTATTTCTAGACTTTTTCAAGGCGTTTGCGTCAAACACCCTTTTCTGTTTAAGATATTTATGGCTCTATGTTGTGTAGAGTAATTTCCATGGTCTATAATGATTACCATTACTTCTAACAGTCAAATCAATGTCTTCATTCATAAAAAAGGCACAATGTTGAGGACAATATAGGTATAGAGATTCTTGGTAGGGCCTTTACTGTAAGCCTATTTGCAGATGACGCTCTATTATTTCTTAAAAATAAAGAGGTGCTTCCATTAGTTATTGTTAAATTCTTTTCAAAGTAATTTCTTTTTCCTCCTTCTCAAATTGAAACTGTGTTTTTTTTCCCCAGTGGACATTGTTGGTTGTTCCCTGTCTTGTTGTATAGATTCTGGAGTAAAAAGTATTTCTTTTGACTTTAACTGAAGCCAATTAGTTGAATGTGATAGGCTGCCTTACTTTTTCAACTTTTTCAAAACATGATTAGTATGTACGATGAATCCTATCCAGTTTCTGAACGTTATGTTTTTCATTTTTCCAATTGATACAATGTTTATTCAAATGTTTAAGATGCATGTAAATGTAGCTGGTGATGTTCATTTCTTATATCAAATAATATCTTATATCAAATAATGTCTGTCCTGTTGTATATTCTTTGATTCAATGTGTTTTCCCTTAGATTTACATTTGACTGCCATACAATCTTAACAAAAAGTTTCCATGGGGTTCTATTTAGAACCCGAGTGTTCTTGACTTGCGAAAAAGCTTTATATAAAGAAAAATGTCTTAAATGATTTCATAATGCTTTAAAATAACTGGAAATAACCTGTTAAATACATGTTTAATGGGTTATTTTGCATTTTTCTAGTGATATAAATTGTTTATGAACTGCTTGATTACAAAAATTTAATTAAAATTAAGAATTAAAGCAAAATTATTGAATTAAAACTAAATGCACAAAATGACCCCAAGATACGAACCCCTAAAAGTGGCGAACAGAACCCTTTTATTATAAGAGTGTACTATTCAAATTTCTTGCATATGTTTCTTGTAAAAGTGTGTATAGAAAGTGTTCTAGGATCAGATAAATCCAACTGCTAGGCTTTCACTATGTGCATTACTCTACAAAGGCTGCTTGTGTAATGCTAAATGATTGTGTTTCTCTGTGTCTGATTGTCCTTGAGATCAAACATCAAATATGATTTTTCATGTCCTTTTTATTTCTTCTCCAGGTGCTCCCCGAGTCATTGTGAACACGGAGGGAAATGCTCGCAATCGTGGAGCACGTTTCACTGCAACTGTTCTGCCACGGGCTACAGCGGAGCGACCTGCCACAGCTGTAAGACATACAGACACTACAAACCTTTCATGTGCTTTTATCCCACATTTAAAGTCAAGGACAGATCAGGAGTCCAAAGGGAATCATCTGCTAGCTGTTTCCTCAAAAATACTTTATTCGGTGCTTTATACAAATACCTGGTTATGTCGCCGGCCTAGAGGTTTGCCGAAAAGCGTCGAGATAACCGAAAACCAATATGGCTGCAATATATTTACATGTGCTTGAAATTTCTTGATGTACATGATGTGAGTTACTAAATGCGAATGTACAGGAACGTGTTTTTTGTGTCTTTTTATACAACAGCGTTGCCGCGATTTGTTTGATGAAGCGATCGACATGCTATAAAAACATACATACACTGTATATGTTTGCTAACAACAAAAGGCATATGTTTCAAAGCAGCTTTACAGTGACAACAGGAAATTATGCATTTCGTATTCAGTCAGTTCAGTGTTGATTCAGTTCTGGTTGATCAAGTATTAAATTAGTACATTAGTACATCGTCCAGCTCAGTTCAGTTCTTATACAACAGCGTCAGTAAAGTCAGATCAATAATATTGTTGAACATTAAGTGTCCCCAACTAAGCAAGTCAGAGGCGACAGTGGTGAGGAACCTAAACTCCATCAGGTGACAAGATGAAGAATAACAACAAACAGCGCATGATTATGATATACATTTATGCATTTGGCAGATGCTTTTACCCAAAGCGACTTGCATTGCATTCAAGAAACACATTGACATTCTAATAAATTCTCGCTTTCCCTGGGAATCGCACCACTGACATTGGAGTTGTAAACACCAATGCTCTACTGATTAAGCTACAGGAAAGCTATGCCAACATTTCAGGTAGGAAGTCAGATTGAGATCGGTAGCATCGGTGGCCATAGTGTCTATGCAGAGGACCTGTCGGATTCTTGTGGTCTCTGCTAAAAGATTCTTCTTACAATCTTATAGGAAGTGTTCCCCGTTCTGTTTAACCTAATTTATGCAGTCTAATAATCATTTAACTGATTTGAATAATAGAAATTGATCATGTGTTAAGTGTAAAGCAGGTTGAAGAGATGTGATACGATCACACCGGAGCGATTCGAACGTTCGTTCGTCACGTGATCAACTGCTAAATTCAAACGTGTTTTCGCTCGTCATCTGGCGCTGATCCAGAGACGGACGCGCTCAGAGTTTGTTATTTATCACAACTATTCAGTGTTTTCAACCACATAAGGTTTATTTTAGGTTTCAGACATTTAAATACTCATAAGTACTGGCAAAACAATACATTTATAGCTTGAAAAATACAAACTGATGTCTATAAAAGCGGAAATATCAATATGTTCAATTACAAATTGACGAGGTGTTTTATTTACATCAGATACACATTGCATTGGTAACTATAAAGTTCACTCTATTCTTCTCCCACTTCACTTCACTTACTGTCATGTATTTCGGAAGAAGTGACTGAATTTACATGTTGTAGATCAGATTCTCGCAAACAAACATGGCGGCACCCGTCACGCATCAGCTAACAGGATGATTATACCGGTTTTTAAAGGACAAAACGCATTCACTTGCACATATTTGAGAATCGGAATATCATGTAGTTGATGACATAGCCAACAAGTTTGAGAATATTTTGAATTAAAAAAAAGAAAAAGACTATAAATGCGATACATCTGTCATACAGCGCTATTGGGGCTGCGGTGTGTCACGTGACAAGCATGACGCGTCGCCTTGGAAACAATAAGGGAAACGTTCTAAAATAACGGACGCCTAAAAAAAAAAAGAGAGAATATTTATAACTTACGTGCAAAAGGGTTAAACTATGTTTCTACTTCCCAAAGAATGCTAGGAAGACTATTCCAGAGTTTAGGCTCTAAATAGGAAAAGGATCGACCGCCTGCAGTTGATTTTGATATTCTAAGTATTATCAACTGATCAGAATTTTGGGATTGCAATAGATCTTATTAAGAGATCCCTCAAGTGCTGGGGAGATAAACCATTTAATGCTTTGTTAGTAATTAGCCTGATTTTAAATGTATGCGACATTTAATAGAAAGCTAATGCGCTGTTGACAGAGCCGGGCTGATTTGTTCGGTGTTGATTCAGTTCTGTTGTAAAGATCATCCATTATTAAAGGAGTTCATTTCAGTTCATCTGTAAATCAGTTCTGCAGTAAACGGCTTTGAAAATCTTCAACCTGTATTTCAATATTGTTAAAAATGTGTTAAACATATTCTGTAGTTGTGCTTGGAGCCGATTGTTTTATGTTGAGTGACATTTTGGACCGTTTTGTGCCAGACTGTCATACAAAGACTCATGCAAAAACAAGAGTGAACCAACTAAATATTAATAACTGCTTATGTTGTAGTCAGTGTATGCTTTTTTGTTTTTCTAAAACCTGTAACTGATTGCCTTTTTTTGCCAAATAATTTTGTCAGATAAATACCTTTTGTGTTTTGTTCTTCCCACATATTAAAAAAATTATAAAACATAAAAAAAAAAGAAATATCCCCTCCACACTTCACTTTTGGCCACTACTGTTGGTGACAGTAGCTAAATATTTATTGTAAAAACTTAAGTAAAAATAACAACCTAAATACTGTAATAGCTAGAACGGTTACATTCATGCATCTGAACATGATAATTAAGTTCGTATCTACTTTGAATTTGTTATTCCCTAATACTACTTAACTTCATTGATAAAATACATTCAGAGCAATCCCTGCCCATCAGCGCTGGATCTCGTGTTCATCTGCACAGTAAAGTGTTTAAATGAGTATGTAGATGCACTTTCTTATCTGCGTTGTTTTGAACTTTTAATGAAAATTGATTTAGTGTGAAACGACTGTGAAGGCGGGATGCTGACATGGTTGTGCAACTCACTTCATTATGCCACAGATCGCACTGTATGTTCTGACTGTATTATATTGGAGTATTATAACTTGCTAAAAACTAGTTTTCTCTTCAAATTTGTCAACATTTTGTAATATTACACAAACATTACATTCAGAATCATGTATTTTGTATTAGTGAAATGAAACGTTCCAGTGTATGTGTATTACAAAAGCAAAGGCAGTGCTTCATCTGAAGTGTGGTGCCATAAATATTGCTTGCAAACAGAGCAGCTTTAATTATAACCATCTGCATCTGTTTCGTAGCTCTGATTTCATGATGTAATGCAAACAGGGGAAGATAACTATCAATTAAGGTGCTTAGGTGGAAATGGATTACTGTAGGTTTCACATTAAATGAAAATAATTACAATCTATATACAATCTGTTTGTGTCAATCTGTTTGTCATATGCACGAGATAGAGGAATTTTTTTTAAAAGAACAGATTGGAGTTTGTGAACTAATAAAACTTTGTAAAAAATCCTGATCGCAAGCCCAGAAAAGCAATTAAAAATTAGATTCAATAAAACAAATGTGAAAAAATTATATGCAGTTGCATATATGTATGTTCTTCCATATATTTCATGTATTATATGATCAATATTATGAAATTAATTATTTTCCTTGAAAGTGAAATCTATTACAGTAAGTAATACTTAGTAAAAAAATAGTGCAGTCTACTTCCTCCTAAACATCTTAATAAATGATGATAATATCATATATCTTCTCATCTCAATATCTCAGCATGATTGCAAATGTGACATTGATTTTATACAACAGTTCAATAGGCAAGGGGATAATATTTGGTGATAATATTTTTGTTAGCAAGGAACAATGAAGGTACGAAGAAGAGGATAAAATTTACTTTCACTTTCCTGTAGCTCAACCAGTAGAGAATTGGTGCTTGCAACGCCAAGGTCATGGGTTCGATTCCCAGAGAAAGCAAGAACTGATTAGAATGTCAATGTGTTTCTTGAATGCAATGCAAGTCGCTTTGGACAAAAGCGTTATCCAAATGTAAATTCAGTCGTAGAGTTTAATAATAAATCCAACAAGAAACACAGACGAAAAAGATGCTGACATAGACCGGACAAATGACAATCACTTTATTGCCACTTTAGATGAAGCTTCTGTATTTCATCTGCTCTGCAAAGAGGGATTTAGTTGATAGTTGATATGTATATTGAATGCATTCATAAAATGTTAGAATTTAACATAAAAGATGACAAAATTGCCCTTCACAGAGTAAAAAAACAACAACAAAAAAACTTCCAGAGACTCAACAAAAACCAAAAATACGCTGAGGCTTTAGGTATGCAATAGCTGATAGAATACAGATGAGAATATTGCTTCAGAATAAATTCAAAATCCTTTTTTGTTAACTTTGTTACTGGTTTAGTGAATGATTGAGATTGATTTACTTAAGCACATAACTTGGCTTATATATTTAATCTGTCTAAGCAGCTGGAGAAATCAAATTCATCTCAGTTTGGTCAACATAGAAAACCAATAAAAACGTGTTGTTGAGAAAAATGTCCTTTCATTTGTAAATCTCCAATCATTCCTCTGACTGACAGCAGCTTTACATGAGATCTAATTACGAGGTCGCGTTATAAAGTCCCTCTCAATAACTCTCACCCCATAAAACAGCTCAAGTGTGAGTGTCTTACTCGCGGCCGCCATTAAATATTTGAGTGACGTGTACTTAATTTTAGCCGAAATCTATTCCACAATCTTTTATAGCACCAAAACCTGGCCTTTTCACTTCATTTAAGACCTGGTGTAAATCCATACGTGTGTAAAACTCAACCTCTGCAGCTAATGAGCACCTGACCTTGTGTCACATTTTATATTGTTTCTTTACAGGCCTCATATCATGAGGAATTAAATTCTCCTTGCTTTTCAGAGATAAAAGTGCTCAATATGCCATGGAGATATGCATGTTTCAGAACACAAAATGTTCTATTTCTATTTGCTTTTAATGACCATCAAAATATTATGACTATATATATATATATACAGTAATACCTCGATTTACGAGTGACTTTGTATACGAGCAAATCGGTGTACAAGCATTGTATCGGAGTGCAAGAAAAAATATTCCCTCGCCCACGCGCATTTTTTTGTGGAAAAGTCGTAATGCTCAGCATCTTTGCGCGCATTTTTACTGTAAATATCGTAACGACAGCCTCTCACAAAGCCCATCACCCCTTCACTCATTCATTCTCTCAGTCGCTCGGTTTGGTTCATCATTCACCACAGTGATACTTTTATAAGTGATTTACAGCGGTTTTACCTCATGTTGTTCACATTAATTGTGATCGCTATTGTTCACGTAGTGAAATATACACGTACAGTACAGCATATAGACAATGACCTCAAGATGAGTAAGAAAGAAGGGATGAAATTCTCCCTGTAAGCAGTAAAACCCTCCTCTCATCTCCTTCACGCCAGCAGCGACGCGACTCAAAGATGAAGCGCGTTACAGTAAAAAAGTATTTTTAGAGTTTAATTGTCAATTATTAATTAGCATTTATATGAGATCTTAATGGTTATAATATTAACTGTAATTAATAGGGTAAAACCCCCAACAATATTTAAAATGGGCATTTATGGTCATGTGGAACGAATCGAGTGATTTTTATTGCATTCTTTATTCAAAATGTCAATTTTTCTAGGCCATATGTCACTTTTGCCCTCTACTGACTCAGTCATATAAATTAGGGTTTTATTAGTAATGTTCAGTGTAAATTTGTGTATGTATATATTAGTTTTAATACCACCACCCTGCTAGTTTTGTGCCAATATATAAAAAATATTAAATCATTATATAATTTATAAGATCTTGGCCTAATTTTTATTATATTTTCTAAAGGGCAGCTGGACTTCTCCTGATCGTTTCAAGTATTTAAGTACTGGAATCTTACCATCCTGTTTAACACGTAATGACATTTTACAGGGTGTGAGAAAAAAGTGTTTTTTATGTGAGCTGCATTTTCACACGTTACATGAACTGGTCACAACTTTATCTGCAGACAGGCAGTGTGAATGTGCACTCGTTTATGTATGTTACTATTGTTATTCACAGTTTTAAATGAGCACAGCCTCACCTCATTATTTCTGAAAATGTCTTATGTGTTTGACTAACCTGCTACTTGTATGTTTGCAGCCGTTTATGAAGCGTCGTGTGAGGCGTACAAACACAAAGGAAACACATCTGGCTTTTACTATATAGACGTGGATGGAAGCGGCCCCATCAAACCTCAACTAATCTACTGCAACATGTCAGGTGAATCTCACACAGCGTGTCCAAAGTGATTAAATCTCTTTAAACACTCCATAATTGGGACTTTAATCCACAGCTTTTGATCCTTCACGCACCGTGTCACACCCCGCGGAGGAAGTCAGCTGTGACGCGCTGAAAAACACTTTAGAAGAACCCAACAAATCAACCTTTGAGCATGTTTGTGTAATGTGTGCTCTTACAAATAGTTCAACAAAGTTTTAAAAGCCTTTTATAGCCGCCCCCCCCCCCCCCCGCCCAAAAAAAAAAAAACAAGTGCAATGGTTTCTTAGAAAACCACCACATTACTACCTTTCTTCACTTTTCCTTTTGTTAAACTCAATAGTGACTCTTTTTACTTTCTTATTAGCATCTTATTGTGTACGATTCATCAGTGCGTTTATTCTAAAGAGAAAAAAATGTCTTTACATAAGTTTTTCATAACCACCTCTAAAATAACTTTCCTATTTCTTATCCAATCAATTCCCAATGTTTAATTTTCCTCATTCCAGTTCGTATTTCTATGGAAGTTTGTTTCCGCCACTCAATTGAAAAAAGGGGGGTAATTGATTACTTTGTATATCACAATTATGATTTTTTAAGTGAAAAATGTGCATTTGCAATGTATGTTATTATGTGAGATATAAAATTGCATTTGCGTGTTAACAAGTCAGAATTGCATGTTTATATCTCGCAATTCTGACATTATAACTCATGCAATTCTATGAAACAAAGTAATTTAAAAGCTAAATAAAAAGTTGCAATTATTTTTAAATTCCATGATAGAAACCAGTTTCAATAAATTTCACATTAGCATTATTTTTGTATTATTATTATTTCAAATTGTTTTTTATTTATACGTTTATATAATATAATAGCCTTTAGTTTATGATTGTTTACTAGATATCACATGCTTTTGTTTTTTATGAACTTTCTGTGACCTTTTGAAGGTCACATGACTGAGATAAAACCCACATTTGGACAATGTGTCATTTTGCCCTTTTTAATGTTTAAATCCCTCTCGTCCCTGCAGATAAAGCATGGATGGTGATACAACACAATAACACGGAGCTCACCAAATTAAAATCGTCCTCCGGGATAAATCAGCATTTAGCCCACTTTAACTATTCCGCCGACGTGGAGCAGATCCAGGCGATAATTACCCAGGCGGAGTACTGCGAGCAGGAACTCTCCTACCTCTGCAAAAAGTCACGGCTCTTGAACACACCAGGTAAGCCCTTTTTATGAGGAATATCGATCGCCCCCTCCATATGAAAGGTCAGGCTTATTAAAACCCGACTCCATCCACAGGCGCTCACATGACGCTTAAGCAAACGGCACCAATTGATTGTTATGGACAGTTTATATGGAGTTATATTTATCCCCCCGCTTTTTTCAGCATTAACTTAATTAAAATGCACCTTAAGGCTTCATTATTCATGTGCATTTGTACCTTTGAAGTGGTTTTATCATGTTTGTTTGTTTGTTTGTTTGTGTGGGTTTTTCATGGGCGGTTTGGCACAGCGTGTATCTGTCACAGGTCGAGTTGGGTGATAACGGTTCTCGTAGTCTCTCAAATAAACACGAAACATCGACGCTCTCCGCACCCACGGTAATTGCGTCCATTAGTTGTCTCATTATCGGAGTTCTTGATGAGACGAGGAGAGCACAGTGTCGGGCGTAAATAAGAAATGTTGGAAATGTCAGGTGAATAGTAATGAAAGTAATGCGCTTGTCTCGATTAAACCTGGACGGATGTATTTACAGGACGACGGGTGCGGGAGTGCGATCGTCTAGAAATGAAAAATCAAATAAGATCTCTTTAGCATCTCAGTTCTTTCTATTAGACAGCAATGAGATGAAATGTTGAGCAAACAGAGTCTGCTTCTCAGGTGTTTCTCATGTAATGGCACACATCATCTCAAAATCTCTCAAATTGTGCTTGGATTTGACAAGATCTTGTTATGAACTCAAACATTTAAACTTCAGACATTTAAACATTTAAACTCGAACAGGAACTTTAGTAGAAACATTTAATTTTCTTCTCAAATGTTTCTAATGAGAAAAAACACACACATCATCTCAAAATCTCTCAAATTATGCTCAGATCCAAAAAGTGTGGAACCAAAACTCAATATGAACCAAGTAATCAAAACTATTGACCCATTTGTATCTTATTTCTTTCTTTTAAAGAACATCTCATTTCCTGATTGCTCAGATTTGACAGGATCCCAAACACATTAGCAACCAAAACTCATCCAAATCAGGGTCAAATGATCTAAACTATTTCCCAAACATGTTTAAAAAGAATGAAATACAAATGCTTAAATCCCACATGAATTAAAAGCATGAACCATCCAATAAGTGCTGTTATAAAAACGTGAAACTTAGTCCTCTCGGTTCCTGCTCTTAATTCCTTTATACATCTGTATGTCATTCCTTAATGGGATACTGTATGTGTGTTGTTTTGTCTGTCTATGTAATTATTGTTGATGAGCTCACTAGTAAAAATTGTTGATGGCAAGAAATAAATAAACAAGATTTGAGGAGTTGAAACATCAGACAAAGTTGATAATTGAAACATTACTGAGAACTCTTTCTATAAAATAGTAATACAATTTCTTCTGTGTGTGCTTTATTCCAAAAATCGTACTTTTGTAATGTTCCATTTCAGTGTGTAAGCATCATTTTGTGGAGCGGTTACATCACTCAGTGTGTTTGTGTTGTTGCAGATGGCACCCCCTTCACCTGGTGGGTGGGCAGGGCGGGTGAAGCGCACATGTACTGGGGCGGAGCGGTGCCGGGCAGCCAGCAGTGCGCCTGTGGGCTGCAGGATAACTGTGTGCATCCTGAACACTTCTGTAACTGTGATGCCGACAGCAACGAGTGGTACGACACCTGACTGTGTTCATATTTGTAGTTGCTTCTTTTGGTTTGGATATAAAAAATAAAACCATACACGTAGGTCTGGTTCACTTAGCATTCACACTGACAATTTAAACACCTAACCTGAAGATACAAACCTACATTTACATTTCTGCATTTATCAGATGCTTTTATCCAAAGTGACTTGCATTGCATTCAAGAAACACATTGACATTCTAATCAGTTCCTGCTTTGCCTGGGAATCGAACCCATAACCTTGACTTGCATATACATATATATATATACAACTTTTACTATTGGTTTCTATTGGTTTATTAAAGGTTTCTAACAATTTTCCCAGAATTGCAAGTTTATGTTGTAATTCAGACCTTATAACTCACAAATGCAAGTTTAGATTTTATGAATAAATTTTAAGAATTAAACTCAAAATTGCTTGATAAAAAGTTGATAAAGTTTATTAAAGATAAAGTTTATTTATACTAAATAATACTGAAGCTTTCCTGTAGCTCAAACAGTAGAGAGTGGCGCTTGCAACACCAAGGTCATGGGTTCGATTCCCAGGGAAAGCAAGAACTGATTAAAGTGTCAATGTGTTTCTTGAATGCAATGCAAGTCACTTTGGATAAAAGCGTCTGCCAAAATGCATAAATAAATGTGGAAACAAGCTTCCTTACTAAACTATGGCACCATGATGCAATAAATTGTTTTACAATTTTGCTTCTCTTTTTTTCGTTTCGTTTCCGTATTATGGGGATTGGGAAATGTGCTTGCAATTCAATCATTTTACACTGCATTTATTTATTGTTTTGACTTATGGGTGAAATATGACCTGGAGATGTTCTTGGCAGTTTTCATGAGATTGTTAGTTTACATGAACTGAAGATGTGTTTTTCTCAATTGTACAGACATGCTGTTTTGTGACGTTTGACAGGTCTAATGACTCCGGGCTGTTGTCCCATAAAGAACATTTGCCGGTTGCGGCGCTGGCTGTCGGTGACCTCAGCAGATCCGGTTCAGAAGCGGCCTACAGAGTGGGTCCTCTACAGTGTTACGGAGACAGTAAGTACCACACGGATTTAAAATCAGCCTGTCATCCTGTCACACCTGGCTAGATTGGCACCACACAACTGCGTAATGAAAACCATGATGTTGTTCTCTATACAAATGTGCTACTGTAAATGTTTTCTCCAGGTAACTTCTGGAACGCCGCCTATTTCAACAAGGAGACATCATATCTGCACTTTCCCACGTTTCACGGGGAGCTGAGCGCCGATATCTCCTTCCTGTTTAAAACCAGCTCTTCATCAGGAGTGTTCCTAGAGAACCTGGGAATCAAAGATTTCATTCGGATCGAACTGAGCTGTGAGTGTGTTCGACCGCCTTTATTTAATGATGGTATTAATAAAAATAAATATAGAAAATAGTATAAATACTGTTATGAAATAAGTACCGTATTTTCCCGCATATATCCCGTGGATTATACCAGATTTTACGGGATATATAAGGGTGCGGGCTATATCACCAATTTTTTACATGTAACAATATTTCAATATAAAAAAAATTGCGGTATTTTCTTTGTTTTTCTTTCTTGCACGGGTTGTCTGGCCTCTGTCCCATCAGTCTTACAGCTGGCGCTGATAGGCTGTCTGACCTGCCAATCATGCAAGAAGACGTGATTGGCTGTGCTGCCATGATAGCGTGCTCTTCTCATCCGATCAACACGCTTCCAGGGGGAGAGGCTGCTCTTTCTTTTTCTTCAGATTTTGACTTGTGTTTGTTTTCTTATTGTGTGAATTTAGCCTGAACAGTTATGATAATTGACGTCATGCGAGCAACATTCGAAATTCGAATCGTCGAACTTCACAAAAAAATTCATCATGGGTGCGGGATATCTGAGGGTGCGGATTATACCAATGATTTTTTACACAAACTCCCAAAACCCGCATGATATATGAGGGTGCGGATTATCTGCGTCTGCGGATTATATGCGGGAAAATACGGTATACTATTACTATTAAATAAATAATATATATATATATATATATATATATATATATATATAGAAATATTATTATTATGGAAGTAGTTTTGCTATTTAATTGGAGTAGTAAGAGTAATATATATGGATGTAATTGGGAGATTATAATACTGTTCCATGGCAGAGAGACGAGGCTGAGAGAGGTAATCCACTTGCATGCACAGCTTTATTGAAAATATTCCACAAAGGAAAACAGGAACATCCAACAATTCAAGGATGACGACGACAGGAACGTGAAATACAACAAAACCAATGCAAACAGCGACTTGCAGAGACGGACTCAAAACCAAAAGCTTAAATACACAGAGAAGTCAAATATAATCAGAGACAGCTGTAACTAATAACTAGATAGAGGAAGTTTATTTTATAAACTTCAGTTGGCTTGAGAAAGCCCAGCCTGAAAGTTTAAATTAGTTGTAAAAGCTTCAAGCTTAAAAAGTTTTGAGAGTTTAAACTTTAAAACATGTCGCTAACAAGATTTATTTGGAGATTACTGATGATTCAGTTGGTCAGTGAATGGCGCCAATAGACCCAACCCCCATGTCTCTACGACTTTCTGATGCAGAGATATAGGCAGGGACGTCACTAGGCCCTTTTTAGGGGGGCTTCAGCCCCTAAACTTCTGCCCAGCCCCCCTAAAAAATATATTTGATTAATAAATTTTTGATCGCTTCAGTCCCCTTTAAAAAAAACTCATTTGAAACGGCGGCAAGCTGCGTCAAGTTTCGGCTCCTCCCCTTATCTGAGTCTGCTTGGTTTTAGCGCATTTTTCAATCTGCAGGGGCGCCGAGCAGAGTGAACATCAAGGTGTGTGTCGTGTGTGCGTGCATTTATTGATAGATTGCTAATGCTATGATATTACACCTGCATCGGTGCAGTTCTTTGTCATAAATGCATTGCAGTTTACATAATGTAATCATGGAATAGTGGATTGCAGTAAGGTTAGTAGCATACCACCCTACCCTAATAGTCAAATAATATTTTTTTAATCATACCCTTATTGGGGGCTGAGCCCCCCTAAAATCAAAATCCTAGAATCGCCCCTGGATATAGGTCTGGCTAAACGGTTGCTAGGGTACTTTGTTTGGTTGCTAAGGAGTGGCTAAGCCTCTGCCATTGATGTCACTTCAAAGGCTGCTTGACAGTATGAACGATATAAACCAACCACAACGCCTCTACGACATTCAGAACTGAAGATATCTCGCTTTGCATTTGGTTGCTAAGGTGCTCGATAATGGTTGCTAGGGCGTGGCTAGGAAGTGTTGAAAACATTGGTGATTGGCAGTTTACCAGTTTGAGATGGATTGCTAAGGTGCTCTAAATGGTTGCTAGGGCGTGGCTTAATAGCTTCACTGTGATCCTGAGACACTCATTGGTCGCCTGAGTAAAATGAGCCCTCCCCCTTGTCTCTGTGACGCTGTGCTGAAGAGATATGTTCAATTCAAAATCCTTTTGCATTTTGCCATAGTAGATGGTGTTTCATGGGACAGCCTTCCCCATTCATCTCTATGGGGTAAATTTGGGCAGCTCTAGCACCCCAGGGGTGCAACTTTTACCCCATTGTGTGGTATGTTCTTAGAGAGGCTGTCACCCTCTTCAAATGTGGCGAGTTTCATCTTTTTACAAATTCCTCGCTCCGAGTTATTAATCGTCAAAGTTCGTCGCAATGTTAAGTCAATGGGATTTTTCGGCTGCTTTTTCGCCCCTGGGGCAAACATCGTACCCCCGATCCCTTAGAAACGATATAGCAACTCAAGTCAGAACAGGTCTGAAGTTTACAACCGGCAAAGTTTAGTTGTTGTAGCTTTAAAGCTGTAGGAGGAGATTCTTTTAGAATTTTAGGTAAGAAGAAAAATAATAATAAAAATAATTTAGATACAATATCACTAAGTTGGTTTTCTCAAGCCAACTTAACTATAGAGACTAACAAGCAAACCAGGAGAAGCTGGGAATACAGAAACAATGAAAACACAGAGTGTACTTCAACAAACGTCCATACATAACAAAAGACACTGAGCTGGGATTGTGACAATTATAATATTTACAATATTTATAAAATATAATATAAAAAATATATATAAATATTAATACAAATTATAAAGTACTGTTATTGTTTAAATGCAGTAATACATGTATGCATCACATGAGAATAGGGAGATTTTAATATAATATCATTTGAAAATTATAGTGTATAATTGTAACGGATGGACTCACAGGCAGGAATCCTAAAGCGCGTCTTTAAATAAACATAAACGAAGGTCGTACAGGTGGATGAGTCAGGACAGGCAAAGAAAATACACAAGCGATAATCCAGGCAAAGGTCGGGGCAGGCAGACAGAATCGGAAACGGGTAACAGCAGGGTCAGACATAGAATAACAGGCAGATATATAAACGCTCGGAAATACTTTGCATGGTGAGTGTGTATGATTAAGTCTTTTATAGCAGTGGTCCCCAACCTTTTTTGTGCCGCGGACCGGTAAACGTGTGATAATTTTGCCGCGGACCGGTGCCCGCTTGAGATTGTTGACGGGGGGGGGGTTGCAGGCGCAAGCGCAGACGAGACTGTTCAAACGTCTCCATAGTCACATCGCCACAGCCGCTTGCAGCTGCTAACGGACCGGTACGCGAATGCGCTCCGCGGCCCAGTACTATTTCATCGACGGACCGGACCGTGCAATCGTTCCGCGGCCCGGTGGCACATCGGGGGTTGGGGACCACTGTTTATAGTGCGGATGATAAGTGTCAGCTGGAGTGGAACTCAGTCCAAGGTGCGGGTGTCTGGGAAATGTAGTGTGTGTGTGTGTGTGTGTGTGTGTTCGGGCAATGGTGCCCTCTGGTGGCCAGAGGAGGGAAGCGCGGAGCTTGTCATCGTAACAATAATTATATGGGTATTATAACATAAACATGGTTCACTTCCTGTGTCCTCATAAACAGAACGGCTAAATAATCTATATAATAATAACAATAATACAAAAGTAAAAACATAAAAAGCAGTAATAATCTACTAAACAGTGTGTGGCGAGCAGGACGTGGCCGAGGGCTGTGGGAACGGCATGAGGCCGGTGGCTCCTCTTGTCGTCGTTTCTGCTATTCCATGAGATACAAGGCCGTTCTCACAGCACTTCACACAGTGTTTTTTTTTTATTAAAACAGTTTTGTGGGATAAGCAAAATTAGTGTAAAGGTAGACAATATACAGTTTGTACAATAAAACCCATTACATCCCTGTAAACCACATATCCAAGGTGTGTGTGTGTGTGTGTGTGTGTGTGTGTGTGTGTGTGCGTGCGTGCGTGTGTGTGAGCTCATGCCCATGTTTGCATGGGGTTACATGCGTATGTTGAGAGTCGACATTGCTGAGTATTTGTTTATCCACCAAAGGGAGAAATAATCCAGAGAAGCTGTCGGCTGAAAATATAGACATCACAAAACGGTTTTCCCCAGGGAAATTACAGCAGAATAGCTGTTGAACCAATATGTAGAGATGTGCTCCACTGGTTTGCAATACGCTCAGAGTGAAACCTCCTCTACATGATCAATTTAAGACCTTTGGTCATTTTATTAGTGAAGTCAAGCATCTCGATTACTGTTACTCATAGTGATCTAAAGGCCTAAATTGAAGCCGTGTTTGTTTTTGTGCTCCAGACACAAATGCATCTTCCTGTAGCTCTAACATGACGCTAATAATGCCAAGCTCATCGGCTAAATATGTTATATATTAATTGGAGTTGTAAATGTAATGGTAATATATATGAATGCATTTCAGTAATGAGAATTGGGAGTTATTAAGATTATATTCTTTTTGCCCACTGGACCATGAAAGTGATAGAAAGCGCATAACAAAACAGCAAAAAGTCATCCAGAACACAAATCTGCACAAACACCACTTTCATTTTCCTCTGAAAAAGTAAAATCTAGTTTGACTGCTGCTAGATGAGCTCTATCTCTCTGGCGTTCATCCGAACCCTATAAAATCCACGTCCTCTGGGTGTGTGTCTAGATTTTTATTATACCCTTCCGCCACATGGTCCCTGTCTATTACGCGACTCTTTAACTGCATAAAAGAGCTGTTAAATTCCTGGACGTAATGGGCTCATGTGATGGATGAGAATAGAGTATGTGAAGACCTTACAGCACCCGGCCGCTTGTTCTTTTATAATGACAAATCCTTTGGCTGGAAGAGCTCAATTAACCTCTCATTATATTCTGACTGAGTCGGGCGCTTGTTGAGGCCGCTCATGTCGGACGTGAACTCGGAGGAAGTCCGTTTTAAAGAAGCGGATGAGGAAAAGCCATCTGAGATCCCAGCATCAAAAATGACATACTGCTGTTACACGTGCATTTTCTTTCACAACTGTTTACGTTTACTTAAAACAGAAGTGACTGTTCACGAGAATACTCATCAAGACCAGAATTTTGACATTATTTTGCGTTTTTGACTGTTTAAACGCAATAAACAGAGAAAAATAACTCAGTTTAAGAGTGAGAGCCGGCTTTATGTGTGCACATTTTGGGTGTCAAAACACCCAAATGAGTAAATGAGGAATGAGTAAAATTATGCGCAATACATGCAATCATACATTAGAATTGAAGCCCTGTAACAGCAACAATATTTATCCAGAGCAAATTAAACGAATGAGTGAGAGAGGGGAGGTGTGTTTTTGTGTAACTCTCTGTCAGAGAGAAAAAGCACCTTGTATTGTGTATCTATTCTGCGGAAAATGAGTATTGAAAGCATTTCAGATATTTCAGTATCTATATTTTCAACAACAATACATTGCACTTAGTTTATTTCAGATGCCTTTTTAAAAGCCTACAATTGAAAAATGTATATATTACATATAAAGTGTCTGCACTACATGCCACTGCTGAAATACACATGCATTTGGTGGGTGTTAATGTCAAGCTCTGAATTAGGTACAGTAATACCTCGGTTTAGGAGTTTAATTCGTTCAAGAGCTCAAAATCTCAAAATTCTCGTACACCACAACAATTTCCCCCATAAGAATGCAATAAAAAAATTCAAAATCTTGATTTTTTCCACATAACCATAAATTCCCATTTTAAATATTTTTTTTGGTTTTACCCTATTAATTACAGTTAAAATTATAACCATTAAGATCTCATATAAATGCTAATTAATAATTGACAATTAAACTCTAAAAATACTTGACAATTTACTGTAACGCACTTCATCTTTGAGTCGCGTCGCTGCTGGCGTGAAGGAGACGAGAGGAGGGTTTTACTGCTTACAGGGAGAATTTCATCCCTTCTTTCTTACTCATCTTGAGGTCATTGTCTATATGCTGTACTGTACGTATATATTTCACTACGTGAACAATAGCGATCACAATTAATGTGAACAACACGAGGTAAAACCGCTGTAAATCACTTCTAAAAGTATCACTGTGGTGAATGATGAACCAAACCAAGCGATTGAGAGAATGAACGAGTGAAGGGGTGATGGGCTTTGTGAGAGGCTGTCGTTACGATATTTCCAGTAAAAATGCGTGAGAAGATGCTGAGCATTATGACTTTTCCACACAAAAATGCGCGTGGGCGAGGAAAAAATTCTCGCACTCCGATACAATGCTCGTACAACAATTTGCTCGACACAAAGTCACTCGTAAACCGAGGTATTACTGTATTTGAATATAGAACTTCCACTTTCATATAAAAAAGAGCAGTTAGAACATTCACAGAATTTTTCACAGAAAAAGAAAGTGTTTGGAACAATTGTGAGTAATTAATCTTAGTTTCTGGCTGAAATGTCCTTTTAATAACAACTGAGATGATGATTCACATGCGCTTACATCTACATTTCCAAAAGGAACTCACTTCTGTGTCAAATTTCCCACACAGACGCTCCAGCAGCGCGTTTGGCTTCAGCTCACCCTGAGCGTCAGCTGTGCCGCGCGTGCCGTGAATAATAAAGAGGTCGTAGCACACCATCAGCATTTTTGTCGAGTTTTTTTGTCATTAGAGAAGTGTTCCATGACAGAAGGTGCCGATCTTTCTCAGCCGCAAGAGGTCTTCATTCAGATGTCGGGAAATCTTGCAGATGGAGCGGCGGGAGCCTGAAGTGCTGCCCATTCTTGAACATATGTGAAGATTGAGTAAGAAACTAAGATGTGAGAACTAGATATAAGCAGGAACGGATAGGAAGAACATTTATCGGGTTATTGGTTCCTTTTTTGTCAGTCTCAAGAAGAACTGTCAAAAAAATGTCTTAGTCATACATCCCTACAAAATCAAATAAAAAAATGTGATATTTTGCTTGCGAATATTGTACTGAAATAAAAATAAATAAATGTACATGTTATGTCGACGGCCTCGGGGGTTGCAAAAAAGCATCGAGATAACCGAGGATCAAGATAACCAACAGCCAATATGGTGATTTGTTTGTTAAAGCGATCAGCATGCTATAAAAATGTACATACACTGTATATGTTTGCTAACAACAAAAGGCATATGTGCTCCAACTAACAGCAGAGATTGTAACGGCTACTTTGTTTATGTTGAGAATACACCTTTAAGACTGCGTATGTAGTTCTGTGCGCTGTTCTGGTGTGAGCGCGCGCGGGGAGGAGAGTGTGTTTGAGTGAGGAGAGAGACGGCTGCTCTCCCGCTGACTGTTATATAGCATCATCTACTGTTTCCATTTTCCTTCTTTTATTTGTGATGTTTGTCAGAGTGTTTTCTTTTTCCTGGTTTGTTCTTACGCTCTTTACATGTTTGAGAAGAGTGTGAAAGCCATCTATAAAGCTTGTGTGACCAGTTTTATCACCTCGAGTTTTCTTTCGTTTCCATTTAACATCTGGGCAGTCGTCAAACACTCTGACAGCCGTTACAAGATTTAACAGTATACGATAAAAACACCTTCCATTCTCCATACAAACCTTTAATTATATTCTCCAACATTGCAAACACAATTTCGCTCACAGCATAAACACAGTCACAACACACATAAACACATTCACTCATAACACAGTCCTTTCGCTCTGACACAGTTCTGAAAGTATTGCACACGCGGTTACTATGGTTTCTTTACAAACTCTAAAATGCTTTGTTGCCTTTTGCCTTTAACTTTTTGCCTGCTTGAAAACAAATGCTTCTGTCCGTAACAACGTCTTTGTCGATGTAATCTGGGAATTCCTGGACAGTGATGGTGAACTCATGTGCCTCTTCCAAGATAGCATCTGTAAAGCTTGATTTTTTTGCACGGCACTGCGCCGCAAGAGTGAGTAAAGCGTCATTGGAGAGCGACTACACAGACCGTGATGCACGTGCAACGTGAACTCAGCGCATGCGCAGTGAACTCGGTACTATCATTAGTCACGGGGATCCAGATAACCAATGTTAAGTGGCGACTATTTCCCTCTTTTGTGCTCGAGATATTAGGGTTCTTCGACATAAAAGAATCAACATAACCGACATAACCAACATAACCTAAGAAAAATAGGGAGTTTGGTGGTTCCACTTCAAAAACGTTGACATAACCAGGTTGACGAGTTAACCGAGCTTTTGGAAGCTCCACTGGGTTCCACTGTATTTGATTAAAATAAAAAAATTGGAAATTTTAATAAGAAAGAAAAAAGAGCTTTGACCTGCACTCACAGTTCTTTCTAGTTACTTTTTATACAAAGGAATAACGTACGTTTCGGCTTGCAGGTCTTCTTCAGTGTGTTAAATAATCTAATCCCTCCACTCGTTATTTGAACAATTAATTAAATTGACATCGTTGTTAAACATCTCGTTTTTCAAAATCACTCAAAATCAGCTTTAGTTATAATGTTCAACAGCAATTATCCACAGACAGCATAATCTCTTTAACCATGTTAATCTCATCCACTTCTGCCGTCAGTCTGAAGGTTTGGATACGCCATTTAATTGGTATATTATGTACAGGTTTCGTTGGTTTCTGGGAGAAGCAGTTGAGAGCTTGAAGAGATTTGATTTGAAGCTATGGGTTTTTATCAGTGTATCTACTTTCTAAGTGTCATCTGTTTACACTTTATTTTGATGCTCCCCAACAGACTTTCTAGTTAGTATGAGTAACTTTGCAAGTACGTGTCTGCTTTATTCTACTAATCCTAACCCTTCCTCGAACAGTCTACTAGTACTCAGCTAATACTTTAAGAGTTAGTTGAAATCTAGATGCAACATTTCTTATAGTCAACAGAATGTCTAAAGGGGACCATCAAAATAAAATGAAAGTGGCAGCTGAATAAATCTGTCAGATGCTTTACCATTCATTTTATCATCATTGGAAGTTGTTTCAGAGAACAGCGTGTTGTTTTGGCATTATTCTCAAACCCTCAAACATCGTCTGCCACACAACAGATTCCATCATCATAATTCAGTTTAGAACTGTCTCATGTCTTTTGAACAGTTGCGTCTTATTAACTGGAATGAAACATCAGCGAAATATCAGTCTGCCAGTGTGATGATGAACATCAATCAAATGTGTTTCCCTTTCCAGCGCCGAATCAAGTCGTCTTCTCGTTCGACGTGGGAAACGGTCCATTTGAGGTGAGGGTTGAGACGCCCGCCGCTCTGAATGACAACCGCTGGCATCACGTGAGAGCCGAGCGCAACGTGAAAGAGGCCTCGCTGTATGTGGACCACCATCCCGCTGCTGTTCAGAAAGCTCCCGCCGACGGCCACATTCATCTGCAGCTCAACAGCCAATTATTTGTAGGTAGGAAGAACATTTATCAGATTAAGGAAGTCACCCTGAGTGCTGTTCAGAGATCAGATTGCTGTTATCATGTTTTGGACAGCCATTATTTGCCCCTTTTGTGTCAATCTCATAAAGAAGAACATGTTCAGATCATGTATCACTCCAAAATCAAACAAATATTTTGCTTACAATTTAAGCAAATGGATGGAGGATGGAGCACCTTGCCTTAAGGCAAAAGTGATCACTAAGTGCCCCGAGGAACAAAACATTGAAACTTTGGGACCATGGCCATGAATCTTGCCAGACCTTAATCCCAGAACTTGCATTTGTGGTCAATTCTCAAGAGGACAAACAAAACTCCAAGCATAGATAATCCAAGAATGTTCTGCCGTCAGTTAGGATGTGGCCTTGAAGTTGAGTGACAGTTGAGTGACTCATCAAATATATGCTTAAACTTCATGCAATTGCCAATTGTCAAAAGCCTGACACTTATGAAATGCTTATACGTAATTATACTTCAGTAGACTATAGAATCATGACAGAATCATATAGGATGATGATAGAATCCTATAGGATCATGCCAGAATCATATAGGATGATGATAGAATCATATAGGATCATGATAGAATCATATAGGATCATGACAGAATCATATAGGATGATGATAGAATCATATAGGATCATGACAGAATCATATAGGATCATGACAGAATCATATAGGATCATGATAGAATCATATAGGATGATGATAGAATCATATAGGATGATGATAGAATCATATAGGATCATGATAGAATCATATAGGATGATGATAGAATCATATAGGATGATGATAGAATCATATAGGATGATGATAGAATCATATAGGATGATGATAGAATCATATAGGATGATGATAGAATCATATTAGGATGATGATAGGATCATATAGGATGATGATAGGATCATATAGGATCATGATAGAATCATATAGAATCATGATAGAATCATATAGAATCATGATAGAATCATATAGGATCATGATAGAATCATATAGGATGATGATAGAATCATATAGGATCATGATAGAATCATATAGGATCATGATAGAATCATATAGGATCATGATAGAATCATATAGGATGATGATAGAATCATATAGGATGATGATATAATCATATTAGGATGATGATAGGATCATATAGGATGATGATAGGATCATATAGGATGATGATAGAATCATAAAGGATCATGATAGAATCATATAGGATGATGATAGAATCATATAGGATGATGATAGAATCATATAGGATCATGATAGAATCATATAGGATGATGATAGAATCATATAGGATGATGATATAATCATATTAGGATGATGATAGGATCATATAGGATGATGATAGGATCATATAGGATGATGATAGAATCATAAAGGATCATGATAGAATCATATAGGATGATGATAGAATCATATAGGATCATGATAGAATCATATAGGATGATGATAGAATCATATTAGGATGATGATAGGATCATGATAGGATCATATAGAAACACTGAAGCAGCAGACTTTGTGAAAATTTATATTTGTGTAATATGAATACAAAATAATTACATTTATAATAAATATAAAACATCTGGATGCATCATAATAAAAAGAACATTTCCTGAAAATATCGTTAAAAAAGTAATGCAAAAAAGGTTCTAAAAACAGGCTTTTTTATGTAAAATTTAATTACCTTCTTCGTTTTTCGTTTTGTTTTTGTTTTTTGGGGTGAAATATGCGACCTGAAATATGAGGTTTCAGCAAGAATGAATTGAAGTTTTCCAGTGCTGAGAAAGTAGTGTTATTATAGTTCAATCTTTATAGCCTGTTGTGCAGCACTCAACTACAATTGGATTCGGAGGTTCCCATGACTGTTCAAATGTGCACATGAAGGCATGAAGAACTCCATTTCAACCAGGTTGAAATAATGCGGGTCTGAGGTCTTCTGGGTGAAACACATTAGTCGTTGTACCGGAAGACACACTTTCAGGATTTCGTAGATTATGTCATACAGTAAGAGTATAAAACTATAAAATAATGTATATAACAGCTTAGATAATTCAACTCATATTGAGATCCCTGACTTCAACAGGTTCTTTTTCAGTTTTTTTTTTAATGATTAAAAATAATTTTTAGTTGTTTTATGTTTTTTGCATATTTTAGGATATTAAGTTTTTTTGTGTTTATATTTTACTTAAAAAAAAAATTAACCACATTTACCCAATATATTTATAGCTGTAATATGAATTAAACCTCACTCTTCTCATAATTCAGCAAAAATCATAATAAAAATATATTATTTAAAAGTAGTCATACATTGTAGTATTTGCTATAAAAGTATTTGATTAAATAAGTTTACTCAAGTTAAGTAAAAGCATTACTATAAGCATATAGTTGTACTATAGGATTTCTATTATTTTTTCCAGTCTGTCAGAAACGCTCTGTTTAGTTCCTGTCTCTATGAAGCTCCTCCTTCTGAAAGCACACTGTGCTCTGATTGGACGGCTGGATCGGTGTGTTGTGATTGGTCGAGAGCTTCCAGTGTGTTCGGGAAATGTCCCGCCTCTTCCCATAACCGCCAGTTTCAACTCACGACTCACTCACTCAAGCTCCGCCCCTTTATTCTGCGCATGAATTATGATAATAAGGAATATTGTGAGTGTTTATTCCCGGAAGAAACTCAAGACCCAATGGAGGCGTTTCAGGAGTTCAGAAACACTGACACTGATATAGAGAAGAACTGGAGCTGGAGGGACTTTGTGAAAAAAGCATGAAAGAACAACTTTAATATCTCCAAAAACACTTTTATAATGTGGGAGGCTTAAACTAAACTTTCCAATTGCTTTCCATTTACTCTGATTTCTATCTAGGTGGAACATTGAGTTATTGAGGAGACCTAATAGTGAGTTGTTTCCTGTGGGTTCGTAACACATTTGCCTCTGTCTCTTATTTCAGCATTGGTATGTCAAAAGTTTTAACAGGATTTCCAACTTTGCGTTGAACATTTCACAGGTGATTATATGGCACAGCTGGCACAGCGAGGTGTTCGCTGAAACGAATTGGCACTAAAATGCTAAGCACTAATGTATGCAGAGTGCATTATTTCTGTATTTATAGCTTGTCGTCTGCAGGAACAGAATGCAAAAAAAACAATATTATTCCAAAAGCAATTACCATATCAAGGACAAAGCCACAGTGAAAGACTGACAGCACAAAATGACAGAAGATTCAACACATCAATGGGGGAAAAGGGTCAGCGATCATTTGTTTTGAACAGGCGGCTCGAGTTCAGAGAACAATATCCGCCCGCCACGACTCAAACCCTTGACAACATGCGAGAAGGTTACGCTGTCTGCGCGATAAAAGCCATCTTTTCCCTGTAACTCTGCTGTCATCGTCTTGTCTTTTAAATGGCTTTTGTGCTTTTCTCAAAGTTCTGACAGCTGTTTGTTTTCAAGGACTGGAGAACGTCAGCAGATTGTGAAAACTGTGTTTGTTTCCGGATGCGTTTTCAGGAGGAACTGCTTCCAGGCAGAAAGGATTTCTAGGCTGTATTCGTTCATTGAAGCTCAACGGGAAGACGCTGGATTTGGAAGGGAGGGCGGAGATCACGCCCGGAGTAACGCCCGGCTGTCCCGGACACTGCAGCAGCTACGGCGGCCTGTGCCAGAATCACGGCACTTGTGTGGAGAATTACAACGGCTTCGCCTGCGACTGCAGCCTGTCGCCGTTCACTGGAACCTTCTGTCATAACGGTACAGACAACAAATGTGGCTCATTGTTGTTGTTTAACCCTAATATTAAGGCTGGGCAATGTCTTGATATCAATATTTGTCAAAAATAAAGAAATCATTAGACATAATGAACACAAAGGTCAGCAAGATTTTGCTCAAGTATTGCTTAAAAATATTTTCTGTTTTATGCATATTTTTTATTACATTTCTATTTCAGTGTTATTTTAGTCTTATTTATATCCATGCTATTAATGTTTCAAATATGTTTGTATATTTTCATTTGTAGTTTTAATTTTGTAATTTTTTCATTATCATTTTTAGTAATTTTGTTGTGCTCAGTTTTTGTTGTTGTTGCAAATATATATATTTTTTTTTTCTTCCAACTTTAGTTTTAATAACTTTAGTACTTTATCTTAAACTTATTTTGGTTAGTTTCCAAGTCACCATTTCCAATTTCCAATAAGTTTTTAATCTAATATTTATATTTTATTTCAGCATTTCAATTACCAAGATTGATTTTTAATAGTTTTAGATAATGATAACAAAAATTTGATTAAATTAATCATAAAATACAAAACAAAAGTTCAGTTTATCTTGAAGGAATTATGTCAGAAATATATTACTATTGTATAGTAAAATAAACATTTTCAGGATATTATTATTTTAAGGAATATCATACATATTTTTCACCCATGTTTTAATTATAAACGCAGTATACAAGTTTTATTCTTTAGCATTTATTCTTTTCAAGCATTTTTCTTTATTTAACAAATAATAAAAATGCTTTGTTGTATAAAAATGTTAAGTAAAATATTTTGTTGAAAATTAATTCATTTTATTAATATTTTAAACATTGATTAAATAAGTTTTATAAATTCACTTCATTTGTGAAATCATGTGATTGTGATAAAATCATGAAACACACAATAAAATGGAAAACTATTTGATTTAAATTAAATTATATTTTATATTTATATAAAATATAACATTATATTTATAAAAAATATGTAATCAAAAGGCCTAATAGGTAACATATTCAATGGAATTTACTAACAAGTTATATTTAAATTAAGTCTAAAGACATGTAAAAATGTCTATTTGCAATTAGATATTATAATATTATGATGAATATCAATATTAAATTATTTGGAAACAAATATTTTTTTCCAAATCACCCAATCAGTGTTAATATAGCACTGTGATCTTACACCAGCGTATGATAGTTATGCATATGTATAATCCTAATCCTAATCCTAATCCTAATCCAGGTGTGTTTCACCTCACTTCCAGATGTTTCTGCCTTCTTCAAACCTGGAACATCAGTCACGTACACGTTTAAAGAGCCATACGAGCTGAACAAGAACATCAGCGCGCTGTCGTCCTCTATCTACTCTGATTTAACGCTGAGAGGAGAGAATATTTCGCTGAGCTTTAGGACGAGCCAAGCGCCGGCGTTGCTGCTTTACGTCAACTCGTACTACAGAGAATACCTCGCCGTCCTGCTCAACAGAAACGGTCTGAAACTCCCTAATCTTCCTCTCTGGTTTGCTTCCATGCACCCTAAGCACATTCATTTGGATTAGCGTGAGTCTGGGAAATCTCTGAAGACACCGGGATGTCAGCCGTAGTAAATTACTTTGTATATTGTCTGAAATCCTCCATAAAAGAAATGGCATGTTGCATGCCGGCAGGGGATATATTTCCTCCTGAGACTGCGATGCATTCATGACTGTGTGTAAACATGCGTCTGTGATCTTGCGTGCCAGAAAAGCTGTTTTTATGCACATGTAGGTTCGCCGTGTCCAATTCTCAGAGGGAGTTTTCTCGAAAGCTCCCATCATTTATTAGTTTGCTTGCCACCCGGATACCAGAGGCACATTTTATAGGGTTTCCTAAATCTACCAAAATATTTAGCTATAATGAGATAAACAGAGCCACAAAATGAGACGAAGACAATAAAATCTTTCTTTTGTATCTTCTTCGCAAAACATACAGCATAGTCCTATTAAAAGATTATTTTGAGTCAATTCATGCATTTACATTCACAGAACGTATTGACGTGTTGTGTTGCCTTCAGTTTATTCCTTTAGTTTATTCTTTACTTGGTCTTAAAAAAATTCTTTAAAAAAATCTTAAATATACAGTGCTGTGAAAAAGTCTTTGCCCCCTTCCTGATATCTTATGTTTTTGCATGTTTGTCACACTTAAATGTTTTAGATTATCAAACAAAATTAAATATTAGTCACAGATAACACAAGTAAACACAAAAGGTAGTTTTTTTAATATAGGTTGTTATTATTAAGGGAAAACAAAGTCCAAACCTGTATGGCCCTCTCTCTCTCTCTCTCTCTCTCTCTCTCTCTATATATATATATATATATATATATATATATATATATAAACGAAACTAAAAGATAAATGAATGCTAAATATAAGTAATGCAATTATAAGAAATAAAAATGAAATCCAAGTCAAAATATTAATACATATTTGTATGTAGTAGAATATAAATAATACTACACTGGTTAGTATACGGTGTAACAAATTAAGAATTGAATTTCATTGAACAAATGCCATTTTATTTAGCCAAACATTAAAGTGTGTTGCCCAAAATAGTCCTGTTTTATTTACCATGTTTGATGCCAATTATTGTGGCGTCCCGCGCCGCAGAAGCAGAATTCAGTAGGAAACTCTGGATGTGGTTTATCACGGCACACTGGGTTTCCACTGAGAGGAAGCGCCAGACAGCGTGTGCCAATAATACCTGCTAGACCAATTATGCAGAAGGTCCAGAAGACCAGATAACAGCCTTCAGAACCCTAGCGGTCGGCCAGACAGCTTCCTGTTCCTGTTGCATGCAATTTTCATTTATATCTGGGGGTCCATGTACACATTAATTAACAGGACAAAAATTGTAAGCAAAAGCCAACTGATTCATTAGCATAGAAATGACCAGAGCAACATGCCATAATAGAGTGTTTGTCACATGCAAAACCTATAAAAATCTACTTTTAGCTTATTAAAGACTGTCACAAAGCTTAAAAACTTTTTGTTTGTATACAGATGGTTAAGTCCTCCCCAAAACTGATCAATTAAAAAAAAATCAATTCTAGTTTTTTAATTTGTTTCAGCATTTAATCCTCTCAAGATGAAGCTTTGTAGTAGCAGAAACGCGTTCACTTCTGTCGCATGTTCTGTTTGTCTCAGATATTAACTGTGGTTAAACTGTGACTTTTTGCCATATAAAAGCCTGTAGAGAAATCAAATGTTCTTTGTTGTAAAGGACATTTGGACATCAAGTACAAACTGCAGCACAACAGAGACGCAGAGGTTTTCCGAGCCAGCGCGAGGAATCTGGCCAACGGGCAGCTCCACAGAGTGAGCGTCCAGAGACTCGCTGAGACGCTCAGTATTCAGGTACTGTGACCCATTTCAAGGATGCTGTTGGAAGTCCATCTCTCTGCATTTTAAATCAAATTGGGATGGGGATAAATGCACCGATATTCTGCTTATTTTCAACATGCACCAATGAACTGCGTCTGTGGCTTGATGTTGACTTCCATGGAAAATCATCACCAAAACATCAAAACTTAAAGACCCCCTGTGGTGAAAATCAAGTTATTAAAGATGTTTATGTGCTGTTTTTAATATGCTTTAGGACAAACCATGTGCAAATTCATGTCAACACCATTGCTGAGTATTTTCTCTTTAAAACTGCAGTGCACCAAAGATCATAAAATCATAAAATCCTGTCAACACGCGGCCGGGCTTTACCATATTATTAACTGTGACAGCTCCAAAGCAGCAGAGTCTCAAGAGATGCAGGTTATCCCGGTATATGTTTCTGTTGAAATGAAAAATTGGGTAAATTTAGCAATTTGGCGAGTAAAAAGCATTGCTACCCTAATACATGCACTTGTTGTTTTCAAATACTACACAAATACCCTTCCTCTTCTTCTGAATCCGTTTCTGGTCAAACTTATGTAGTTGAATTAAACCAATATTTCCTCTTGACATTGTTCAGTGTTTACTATAGTATATTTAACCTCTTTAGCTCATATATATATATTATATATTAATTTTTTTTTTTTATGTGTGGAGCACACATTTATCTTTTGAAAGCTTAAAACCTGTAGATTTTTTACAAAATAAATGTGACAATGCAATATTGGACCCACCAATGGGTCTTTGAGCGGACTTTTACAAAAAACAAAAAAAACAAAAAATTGTTTTGGCTTCTTTACACTAGTGGAAAGAAAACATCCAAAATACAATTTTCAGCACTTACATAACTTTTTTTTATTAAATATATCATTCTCCTGATACACAAAACGTTTTATTCCTAAAAACATGGTAAAAACAATGTATTTTTTCATGCCTGTTTACAGTATTTTCTGATTTCTGGAGTGACAAAATAGATTTCCAAAATCTAAAAACCTGTTATTCTAATTTGTCAACAAAATTAAACAAGAAAACTTGGTTTATTCAGTGTTCAGATTTCTATTCTGGAAATGTGTGCAAATTAGTGCATCATTTAAACATAACATTTCAGAAAACTTGTAAACAATCGTCTTAATGTACTGTGATTAATCAGTATGGCGTTCTGTATTAGTTAACATTTCTATTTTATTCACATGTAGTGCCTTAAACGGCTGTAGCAAAGACATAAGCTGATAATATTCCCTTAATCTTTTTAAAAGGTTACAAAATACATCAAAATATTAAATGGAACATCTCTGATATATAAAAAAAGTTATTTGTAATGGAGTATTTGATCACATGGAGGTTTAGATTGAGTGACCAGTAAAGCATTGGCGTCCTGATGCATAAAACGTGCCGCTCAATAACAGTCAATGCTCTGCGGCGGTGCAGGTCGCGGCAGGAGCGCTGCTCTATTGATGACCTCAGCAGTTAGTCTGAACCTTCGCAATAATCACACTTTAAATGCAAACGCACGGCCGGACCGGAGCACATCCTCTGGCTTTGAAGCGGCGAGCAGTAGCGTGTTTTACGGTTGCTTTGAAGAGCAGTTTTGATTGCTATGAACAAACATGACGCTCAATGCACAAAGAATTTTAACCACGGCTTGTTTCATCTTTTTTAGGTCGATCAGCACGACAAAGAAGAATTTAATCTAACATCAGACACTGAATTCAACGCCATCAAATCTATTGTCATCGGAAAAGTGCTCGGTGAGTAAAATCACTGTCAAAAGCCGTCCGGAGATTCCCACAGGAAATCTGGAGTATTAAGGGATTTCCAATCAGCTTAAATAGATGAATTTTGACTAGATTTGATTTCGTTTGGAATTGTATCTGACTCAACAATTGCCTGCTCATATGGCAATGAAGCAAATACATGTTTTCTTTAAAGCCGGGTGCACACTGTTCGATTTTAGCCACAATTATGAGACAATTTTGCAAATCCTAAAAGATTACTATGAACCTAGGCCAAAATCTGTAGTATCTGATCGCTAGTTTGATGTTCTCAGTCAGCCGGTCAATGAAATTCTGCCAGTGTCCAAAGTTTTGTGACATAGTCCTTTATTGTGGCTTCTCCTGCAACAACCGTCAAATCATAAACCAATAAGAGCTCAGAAACTGATGACGAGAATAAACCAGCGCTTGCTCTACACACAGTTAACTCGTTTTTTTGTCTTTTCTTTCAGTTTTCAGGATCATGTTCATGCAGTCTTGAAGGAATATAATAAATTGTACACTGTGCACCCGGCATCAAAACAAGTGAGCAAAAACCTAAAGTCTTACGTATTTCCTGTTCGATAAGCAGTAATATTCTAGTTTGAAGAGGAAATATCTCTTCATTACAATCGAGTCCTAACATCAACGACATGCAGATGGTCAGATGGCCATTATATATTATTCTGTTCCTTTCAGAGGTTTTCTAGCCATCATGGATGCTGAAATGTCTGGAGGAAGCGGAAGCATCACGAGTTTGTTTGTTCAGTCAGGCGAACTCTTCAGTCTGAGTGTGAATGGAGTACAGTTTGTCCTATTTATATCATATAAGACTAATATTGACTTTACATGTTATTATTGTCGTCTTTGGGGGACGTGAAATAGGTCAGTTTCTTAATGTCTATGAATAGGACCTGAAGCACAGAACTTTCTAGTTATAAGACCCAAATAGATGAATAAAACATTCAGTTAATAAATAATACAGCAGATTTAAAAATGTGAAGCTTGCAGGCTGAAAAGACATTTAGCATTTTTTTTTAAATCAAGTCTGTTAGGGTTTTTTTTCTATTGTGACATTAATTTCATGACACTCTAGTAAGGCAAGGCAGGTTTATTTATATACCACATTTCATACACAAGGGCAATTCAAAGTGCTTTACTTAGAAGTAGCACATTAATTGCACAAATTGCTACTGATTTCTCATTTCAGAGCAAAATATTTTAAATAACTGCAATGTGAGAATAATATTGTATTTAAGGTACTGTTGTAAGCAAACTGCATTGTAGTATTTGTTATACTGCCATTTATCTTTGCTGATTTTTAATTTATAAAATATATTTTTATAACGGCATGACAAAAAAAATGTAATTATCCTAAAGAAAAGACTGCACAAATATCATTTCTTATTTCATGGTGACTTGGAAATGATCTTTTAGTAGGATTTAGTGGCAGGGTTTACAAATATGAAGAAAATAAAGAGTTTTTTAATGGTTGCTTATGATCAGTGTGTTACGGAGTTTGAGCGTGTGCGATACGGAGAGAGACGGAGACAAGGCAGATTTCCAAACTGAAGCTCGCTTTAATATAACTGAAAATAAAACACTTAAAATAACAAAACAAAACGGCACAATTAGTGCAATAAACCCAGAACAAACTTAGAACCAGAACCACGGAAGTATAGCATCCACACACCGTAACCACGGCATAACAAAGTCAACATTAACAACCGACAAAGACAAGGGAAACAAAAGAGGGTTAAATACGCAAGGGAATGACGAACACCTGGGTAGACTAACGATGAAAATGATGAGAAGACGGGTGCAGGAAGGGCACAGGAAGATACACAAAAGGGACCCGGAAGTGAAACATGACACACCCGACTGGAAGTAACAACTAACCTTACACACAGGAAGTGAAACATAGATATGAAAGACAAGAAGTGACAAATGACCTTACACACAGGAAGTGCACAGGTGACACAACAAACAGGACTAAGGGTAACAGTGAGATCGGATGCTTTATAGTGTTTATACTGTATCTCTCCTACCAGTCATTTCTAGTTACCTAGAGATGCTCATGAGCAAAATTAGGTTGGTTCAATCTCGTTTTCATACCGGTCGAAGTTGGTGGCGCTTTATGGAGAGAAACATGTGGAATCCTGTTCTTTTAAAATGTGAACATGTCACATGAAACTCATTTGCTGTAACTCTTCAGATAGTGTGTCACTGACAGTGGGCTGTGTGTCATTTCCAGCTAACACTATCGATCACGGCCAGAAATCGACTTGTAATGAAAACTAAATCAAATGTGAAACCTGCATTGAGCCTCTGAAGATTAATATTAGATCAGCACAAGCTGGAATGACGCCAAGCAGATGCTCAAATCATGCTGGAGAACATGATCATAAGGTTTGTGTCAAAGAAAGGGAAGACACACCAAATACTAAGACATTCTCAAATTTATGTTCATTTTTTATTTTTCTTCAGTGTAAGGCCTGGCATATGAAATAATACTCAGAAAAATCTATTTTATTATGCAAGTTCACTGGACAAGTTTATTGAAAATCTGTTTTTGTCTTGTATCATGTTTGATGCATCAGGATTTTATGGCTCATATAGTATGATATAGTGAGAAGGTGGAGGAAAAAAACATGCACATCAGTTTGAAAGGCTCAAACGGAGTAAAAATATGCAATTCGGTGCAGTTGCTGATATTTATATAGTCAAAAAGTACAATTCTGATAACGTTACAACATCTGGGCATGTTCGTTAGGGGATGGCGGATGGTGTCCTGATCTTCTCCCAGATCTGGATCAGGGCATCAGTAGCTCCTGGATAGTCTGTGCTGCTACTTGGCGGCTTTGGATGATCCGATACACAATCTCCCAGAGGTTCTCATTTGGAGTTAGGTCTGGGGAACGTGAGAGCCAGTCAATAGCATCAATGCCTTTGTCATCTAAAACTGCGGACACACTCTGGCCACGCGAGGCCGGGCATCATCATACACCAGGAGGAACCCAGGTCCACTGCACCAGCAGAAGCTCTGACAATGGCTCTAAAGGATTTCATCCCGGTACCTAACAGCTGTGAGGGATTCATTGGCTAGTCTGTGCAACCCCCCAAGGATATTCCTCCCCAGATCATTACTGACCCACCACCAAAACAGCCATGCTGGATGATGTTCCCGCAGCATAACGTTCCTCTAGATTTTTTCACGTCTGACACATGTGTTCATTGTGAACTGATTAGAGAACATGGCGCCAGTGACGAACTTGAATTCTGATGTTTTCTGGCAAATGCCAATCGAGTTGCTGGTGCTGATCTGTGAGCACAGGTCCCATTAAAGGACACTGGGCCCTCATGCCACCCTCAAAAACTCTGTTTCTGACAGTTTGGTCAGAAACACGCGCTCCAGTTCGTGCTGGATGTCATTTTGTAGAGCTCTGGCAGTCGTGTTCCTCCTCACACACTGGAGCAGATCCCGGTCTTGCTGCTAGTTGTTGCTCTTCTATGTCCCTGTCCAGCTCTCTTTGTGTAACAACCTGTCTCCCGGTTTCTCCTCCATGCTCTTGAAACTGTGCTGAGACACCAAACTTCCTTGTGACGACACTTATGGATGAACATCCTGGAGGAGCAACACTGACTGTTCTACTTGATAGGTTTCAGGAACTGCCTCATGATACAGACAGAGACAAGAACCCTAAAAAACAAAACTAAATACAAATCAGTCAGGAAGAATGAGAGAATAATCGACTATGACCATCATCTGCAAAATCATTACCTTTTTATTGGAAGTCTTACTGTTGCCTCTCCAGTGCACAATCACTTATGCCTCCTAATTGGAGATTGATATCCCTGAAGTTTAATTGGTTTGGTGTTATGCTGTGATGATTAAGTGATCCCTTAATTTTTTTGAGCAGTGTATATTTAAAGGCTTTTACTTGCTAAAAAAGTATAAACTATCAATCAGATGACAGAAGGTGTGTAGTAGATTGTGTGCAACTGGGTTTTCAGGTTTATGAGATATTAGAAATTTGTGTATGATATATGATGCTTTATAGGGTTGCAATGCTGATAATGTAATTTGTAATAAAAATGTTGTATTGAATAAGAAAAGCAAGCAAACAGCAGACCTAAAATCTTGAAGTTGACATGTTGTTACCAATGGGTTTGATGGTAAGTTAGTTTTGGGTCACTGTCTGTGTTATGTTTTTTACCGGTGTGCTCCTTTGTTTTTATTTTAGTCACCTGTGTCCTGTAATCACCCGTTTGTCCTGTCAGCTGTATCTTGTTAATTAGTCTTGTTTGTCCATTTAAACTCTGTGTTTTGCTTTGTTTTGTTGTCTGTCTGTTACTTATTCCAAGGCTGTTCTGTTTGCTTGCAGATTTTCCTTTTTTCCTAAGTTTGAGTTTTTGTTTGTAGTTTTGGCTCGCAATAAAGACGCTGCGCGTAGATCCTGCCTCACCTTGCAACACGTTTGTTTGTCAAAATATGTCATGTGTTTTTCTTTTTTGTCCATGGACCATTAAGTTGCCTCTTGCTCAGTATCTGAATAAAAGGACTTTCATCAGGCTTGATGTGTTCAGTTCTCTGCCGTTGCTGCGGAATGGAATGCAACATGCGGTTTTCGCTTGAGATGTCCCGCACAAAAGCTGTTCAGTTGTCGCTCTCTATGTTGCTAGTGTACGCTTGAAGTGAGACTCGTATCTTGTTGCTGAAGGTGTGAGAAAACATGCTGTGAAGAATATTGTTTCTCAGAGGTTGCTCTTTCTCAGCTTAATGGTGTTTACAAGTTATGTATTGATTACGATTGTTTCTCCGGGATTTCCTTGGAAGAAATAAAATCTAAAGGAATCAATGTGGAAGCAGCTTAGGAATTCCCCCTTCGGTCTAGGGGGAATTCAAGGAGAAAGGTTTGAGTTCATGATGAGATCTCTGACTTTTGACTGCAGATCTCATCTGAAGCTCCAGAGGAGACACATGTGAGATCACTGGGGTCTTTCTCTCAGTAGGAACATCTGTGAAGAAGAAAACCTGACCAAACATGTCCATTAGATCTTCATTATCCCAGAAAACAGGGAATGTTCTCAGAACTTTGGCTAACCTTTTACAAAGTTCTGTCAAAGTTATGGAATTCCAGTAACATCATTAGAGTGTTTGTTACAACTTGTTTCAGAATATCCAGAGAACGTTTTAACAACTTAATGGTAACAGTACCAAAACATTCTTAGAATGTTTGTTTCATTCGCTGGGTAATTGCCATCCGAGAGAATGGCAATTCCTGGTTTTCGATGAGCTAGCTTGGGCATTTCCGGTGAATTGACATTCTGTACTTGCTGTACATTGACACAAAACTTAAATGTTTTACAGTAACACCTCGGTTTACGAGTGACTTTGTATACGAGCAAATCTGTGTATGAGAATTGTATTGGAGTACGAGAAAATTTTCCCTCGACCACGCAATTTTTTGTGTGGAAAAGTCCTAACGCTCAGCATCTTCACACGCATTTTTACTGGAAATATCGTAACGACAGCCTCTCACAAAGCCCATCACCCCTTCACTCATTCATTCTCTCAGTCGCTCGGTTTGGTTCATCATTCACCACAGTGACACTTTTATAAGTGATTTACAGCGGTTTTACCTCATGTTGTTAACATTAATTGTGATAGCTATTGTTCACGTAGTGAAATATATACGTACAGTACAGCATATAGACAATGACCTCAAGATGAGGAAGAAAGAAGGGATGAAATTCTCCCTGTAAGCAGTAAAACCCTCCTCTCGTCTCCTTCACGCCAGCAGCGACGCGACTCAAAGATGAAGTGCGTTACAGTAAATTGTCAAGTATTTTTAGAGTTTAATTGTCAATTATTAATTAGTATTTATATGAGATCTTAATGGTTATAATTTTAACTGTAATAGGGTGAAACCAAAAACAATTTATGGTCATGTGGAACGAATCAAATGATTTTTATTGCATTCTTATGGGGAAAATTGTTTTGGTGTACTAGAATTTTGAGTTACGAGCTCTTGAACGAATTAAACTCGTAAACTGAGGTATTACTGTATTTCTATTTTAATGTAGTTATCACACTCATCTAATTTGCCAATTAACCAGTTTTATTAATTGCTTCTCTTCTGAAACTCTAGAGGAGATATGTGTAAAATCAGCAGAAGAAAAAAAGCTTCCATTCGTCTCCTCAGTGTTGCCTTGGAAAATATATTATTGAGCTCTCATTGAATGCTCAGACATGTGCCTCCTCTTTTGCAGAATCTGGTGAAGTGGATCCAGAGATCGGCCGTCTGAACGCTCTGGGCTTCACTGGCTGTCTGTCTGTGGTTCAGTTTAACTCCATCTCTCTGCTGAAAGCAGCCCTGCTGTATCCAGACACAAGTCCTATCGTAGTCACCGGACCGCTGACTGAATCCAACTGCGGCTCATCTTTACCGTCAAACCCTTACGCAGCCGAGACGATTCATTCTCTCACAGGTAAAGCCATCAAGACTGCAACCCTCTTCCTTCACTAGTTTGAAAACAGCCCTGTTTGCATTAGTCAGAATGTAACAGTCCAGAAGTAAAAATCTGATTCATTTTCTCCATAGGGAAATTGATTTTTAGCAATATCTTACAGAAGACCTACTGTGAGCTACAAGGTTGCTAACCAATGGTATATGCTTTTGTTGAAACCATTATTTCGACACATTTTTTAAATAATCATCAGAATTCCTGATGAAAAACGACATTAACGATGATTCTTCAGAGAATCCCATTAAAAATCCCATCAAATTGCATAATCTCTCATAGACTACATAAATATTTTATCTTTATATATTAGCAGAAGAAGGATGTAGGATGCTTTCTTGTAGCTTAATCAGTAGAGCATTGGTGCTTGCAACACCAAGGTCATGGGTTCGATCCCAGGGAAACTGATTCAATGTGTTTCTTGAATGCAATGTAAGTCGCTTTGGATAAAAGCGTCTGCCAAATGCATAGATGTAAAAGTAAAAATGTAAATGTAAATTCATTATATGTACATTTTGCATGTTATGCTTGTTAAACGCAAAAAAATGTCTTTAAAATTTTGGTCCAGTTTAAAGGTTTATCTATTTTAAATTGTTGGTCTATTTAGTACTAATTTGACATTGTTACAGCAAAATAATTCCGCGTTTTTAATGACAATTGTCTTTAAGAACCTGTACTAATGCTGAATGGTAAGCAAAAAAAAAATCCATAAAACACTAAGTTTTGTCTACTTATACTAGCAGAGCAACTGTTTGAATCTTGATTAGTTAAACTGTTAGCATGTTTAAATATCGAGCTGCTTGAATGAAACTCTTTTGAGGTTGAAGAGCAAACTCTCTGGCATCTATATCTTCCTCAGACTTTGTTTTCCAAACTTCTCCTTAGTTTGTTCATTCTTTTTGCTCAGACTCCTCCTGAAACTCTAATTTCAGCAAACTTTTGTCACCGGCTCACTGAATCCATCCGCAGTGCTAATTAAATTAGAGCAATAATGATCGTAATGGCTGATCACTGTATTAATCTGCGTGAGAAAGACCTTCATTTGCATAATCATTTCTCGATTGCCGCTGCGTTCGTGCTGCATCGCTCCTTCATCGAGCAGCGGCGTATTCAATGAGCCGCGACCTGCGAACGATAAGCGCTTCAATCCTGCTGATGATCTGTCTGTCTGTCTGTCTGTCTCTCTTCCTCTGCTGTAGATCATGTGGGTACAGTAGGTACGGGTGAGCCGATAGTCAATGCTATCAACAGCGACTCGGCTTTGATCGGAGGTAAACGGATGTTATGCTTTAGAGAAATACCCCATTCCTCATCTTTTCTCATTTCATTCATTATTATTTTGCTGCTTTTTGCTCATATCTACTTTGTCTTGCTCTAGAAACAATTCATCCAAAGCATCATTTACTCATTCCAAACCCCTGTGACTTTATTTGCTTTGTTGAAGATGAAGGGATATATTTACCTGCACTTTTCTATTCAGTGAGACTGTTGAACTCCAAAAAGGACAAGAAAATGTTTTGTTCAAATGCTACTAAAAATGAGTTACTAGGAGAGAGTTGTTTTATTTGTGATAACACAATAACATTTTGCCAACACAAAATGTTTTTTTCCCTTTGTTTTTTGGTCAGGCTATCATACAAGGAAAAAATTAACACAAACAAAATATTAATAACTGATTGTCATTAATCAGTGTCTGCTTTTTTCTGTGAATTTGTAGCTTCTCTATGCATTTTGTATAGTAAAACAAAACCTGTAACTGTAGTTTGACTTTTTACCAAATAACTGTTTCATAAATAACTGAAACAAGTTTAGTATTTTGTTCTTTTCTCTTATTTTAATATATAAAAAAGTAATATTTTCCTCATATTTAGATGGATTAATCAGTGCTGTTTTGGGAGCATCTTAGTGTTTTAGGTTTTATGGATTGAACAGTAAAATTATATTTCATATACAGTAATGCCTTGAGATACGAGCATAATCCATTCAAGGCCTGAGCTCGTAACTCGAATTGCTCGTATTTCAAATCATTTTTCCCATAAGAAATAACAGAAAGAAAAAAAAGTTCCGGCCCTCTAAAAAACTCCCTTATTAGTGCTAATAACAATGGAAAAACATGTTTTTAATTGCTATAGAGACACACACACAGAGAATGTTATAGTATATAAGGATTCCTGTTATATAAAATAAAATGTGGTTTTAATTTTGAGTTCTTACCTTCGAGACAGACGATACAGTAGCGGCTAATGACGGCATGTGCGGAGGAGGAGGAGGAGGAGGAGGAGGAGGAGAAGGATAACGCAAACACAATACAGAAGTGTAGCGTTTCTTCCCATGTTGTGTATTGGATAGACTCAGAAGCTCATATGCAGTTACCCCATAAATGAGGCGCTTGAGCTGCTCCGAGTGCTGAACACCTAGCGTCTGTAAGCTGCTCGTATCTCAAATATTTACTCTCATCTCAAAGCAAAAATGATCGAAGGATTGCTCGTATCTCGGAATACTCGTATGTCAGGACGCTCATATCTCAAGGTATTACTGTACTGATGTGATGTTATTTTAGCAACCTGCTGAAGTCTGTTTAGTACCTTTATAATTTACTGATATCTGATATTAACTATCACTTTAATAAGTTTATAATCACCCATTTTCTATCACTGTATTGAAAAGAGCAGCATCAACGTTGTTCTAAACATCTCCTTTTGCACTCAACGATATGAGTCTGAGTAAATGATGGCCGAATTTACATTTTGTGAGCCAAAACTTGCACTGAATGACAAAGACTTTGGATTATTTGTCAAGCAAACGTGCATTTAAAAGACTAATCAGAAAACCTCTAACCTGGCAGCGGCCCTCAGTAATGACTGATTAACAGCTGCGTTTCACATTGACTGAATATAAAGACTTCTCCAAAGTTATCGGTAAATAGAATGAAATTAACAAAGGCCCCCAAAACTAATTAAACATTTAAAGAAATTACAATCCAGAATACACTTTGTCCTTTTCACAGCCACCGTAATGTGGCATTAAATTGAGTTGAGATTTATTTTGGTGCCTCAATTAGACATTTCTTTTACCCTTTATAATTAAATGTGCCATGCTTAACCGGCCACAAAGGAGAGAAACATTTTAGAGGCGTTTCGCCCTGACAGCGAGTAGAATTGAGACGAAGAAGCATTCACAACACGTCTGATGGTGTAACGAGGCCATCAGAGCGCCAGTCGCAAGGGTTTTTTGCCAACTTTCTCGCTCTTATTGTTAGTCTGTATTTAACAGCTCCAGAAACATTGCTAATGGGATCTAAATTATGATTGATTGTGACATGATGGTGTGAGGTCTAAATTGAGCCCTTCAGAAGAGCCTGTGACTGTCCGGCAGCTGCAGTTTAAACAGTGTGTGGCACCAAAATCCACCCGCCACTAAAGGACTAATTTACGTGATTACTTTTGAATGCTTTATGGTGTTAAATCAATTAAATCTCATTAATTTCAAGTTTATAATTTTTATTTTTTTGCAGTAATTATCAAAAGTTGAATCATCACCATTAAACAAAGATATGGAATTCCTTACTGTTTTCATTACAAATTGTATAATTTTGTATATTCATTACATTTATATTATATATAATGTATAATGTATAATATTATATATAATATATTACCTTTACATATTTATATTAATATTATTACATATAATCAATATTAATATTAAATAATATAAACTTATGCATATGAATTCATTAATATTTTGTTATCATTTATATAAATTTCCCCAAATCTATATTGCGTATGAATTACATATGTATATTAATTACTTAATATTTGTGTATTATTTATTTCCTTATTTCGTGAATCTTTATTGCAGATTATATTAAAATCTGTTGTTTTTAAATGTGCTTTATAAATCAAACTAATTACATCCCATTTTGATTGATCACAATAAACCATTGATATGGAATTCTTTTAGCTTTCATTATTAATTATCATTTTTATTTGTTAATTAATATTTAGTGTATTAATAAATTATATGTATTAATTTAATGAATACATATTAGTTACATTAAATGTATATTGATTTATAATATATTCACATTTATATATAAATTCATTTGTATTTGTTTATTATTTCCATTAGTCTTCCCTTCCCTTTTTTGCATTGCTTGCATCCGTTTTAATTTGTAATTGTTTTTTTTTTTTTGCAGTAAGATGAATTCATTCATTTTTCATTACAAATTATATCTATTTTATGTTCATTATATTTAAATTAATTTACAGTATTCTTACCTTTTACATATTTAAATTCATATTCATAATTAATATAATTAATAATATCAAATGTATATTAATTAATACTTTTTTATTAAAATGTTTAAATCCAGTGTTGAATTATCATAATAGTTATGGATTTGCTTCATTAATTAAATCTATCTAAATGTATTGCATATTTTATTAGTGTTATTATAATGGATATTTAATAATATACATTTATTTAGATTCATTTGTATGTTGTCAATATTTTTCTTTATATTACTTCACCTTATAAAGATTTTTTTTTCTTTGTCAAACATTTGTCAACCATGTCACACATTTTGCATTATTCAGAAATGAAGTCTAGATCTCGTGTCCAAAGCTTCTTCACTATTCTGCGTGTCACTGTGCTGTTTTTCAGGTGTCATTGCCGTCGTGATATTTGTGAGTCTCGCCGCGCTGGCTGTGATGGCGCGATTCCTGTACCGGCGGAAAGAAACGTTTCAGACCCAAGAGCCCAAAGCGGGAAAAGCAGACGACAGTCCCGAAATGCCCTTTAACACGGATCCAAACTCGCAGAGCATTATCAGTGACAACCAAAAAGAATATTTCATATGACACTCTTTCACCTTGTATCGGACTAATCCAGTTAAACCAATGGACTGAAATGCCTTGTCGAGTCTAGAGACATTAACATTCACGGTGCATTATGGGAAACCGTCTGAGAGACTGTCACCCGACTGAGCAGCTGAAAAGGAGTGATGTGTCCCTCCGTTTATGCCCTTTTTGTACATAAAACATTTATTGTCCAGAGATTTGGCACAATAGTACGGTTTCTAAGGTGTGTATAATGACATTCATCGGTTGTAAATATTCTTTTGAAATGAAACTTTGTAACGTCACCTTCTCCTTCTGCCTTCGAACGGATCCATGCTCAGTATTACGTTTAACGGAGTTTGAGAAGCGATCATTGTATAACTCAGTCAAGATAAATGTGAGTTGACGCGTGTGATGTTGTTGTGAAAACATGCGTTCGTGCAAAAGACTGGAGATTTTGCGGAAATGCACAAGGCTGTACACTCCGTATTTATCACTCTTGCAGTTTTCCTGTGCTTTTTCTCAATGATTTGCCATTTGGAACAAAAAAATACATCCTATGACAGTTGTTTATTGTGGACTTGTGTCTCTGGTCCTTGAGTCTTTTTTGTCTCTTAATAAGATACATGTTTATTCATGTAATTCTGCTGAATGATATGATATACCACAAGATGATATACAACAAATGTAATTACAGTAGTACCTCAAGATACGAAAGGCTCAACTTACGAAAAATCCAAGTTACGAAAGCAAAGATGAAAATTTTTACTGCTCTACATACGAAAAGTTTTCAAGATACAAAAGGTTTCTGAAAGTCCGAGATTCGCCCCATAACAATTTTGAAACTCGCGCCGCACGCCGCCATCTTAGTTATAGTAGACTCGCCACCATCCTCCTGCTCTCCCATTGGTTCCTGATGCTAGCCAAGCCATGAGATCCTTCTCTCTAGTTGGACAGCATCCCTCCCATCATGCATCTTCTATACGTACGTGCTGGCGTGCTTTAGCTCAGCCACTCCGCACCCCAAACTTTAAACTTTAGTTAAGTGTACGTACGTTATCTGCCGTTTGTCCTCCTCCTCCGCCGCCACTTTCGGAGATAGCTTGAAAGGTAAGCTTCGACATTTTACGTTATTTCATTGTTTATAGGTCAATTTAGCTTTATTATGAAATTTAATGGGGTGTTTTTGGAGGGCTTGAAACGGATTAGCCATTTTACATGTAAAATGTGTTCCAAGATACGAAAAACTCATTATACGAAGGCCGCCTCGGAACGGATTAATTTCGTATCTCGAGGTACCACTGTATTTCATATTTCTTTAGTGTAAAATGTTGCTGTCTGAGCAGGAAAAAAGTCCCTCCAGCTCCAGTTCTTCACTATATCAGTGTCAGTGTTTGAAACGCCTCCATTGAGTCTTGAGTTTCTTCCGGGAACAAACACTCACAATATTCCTCATTATAATAATTCATACGCAGAATAAAGGGGCGGGGCTTGAGTGAGTGAGTCGTGAGTTGAAACTGGCGATTATGGGAAGAGGCGGGACATTTTCCAAACACACTGGAAGCTCTCGACCAATCACAACACACCGATCCAGCCGACCAATCAGAGCACAGTGTGCTTTCAGAAGGAGGGGTGTTTACGCCATATCATAATTACAAGATGACAACATGTGATGTTTTACTCGGAGTGGTTCACGTCCTCTGACTGAGAATTATGTATTCCTTTAGCAACACTATCAACTCCTAAATGAACCTGCAGCAGTCAAGTGTTACAAGTCAGAACTCTATGAAAATTACTAGTTTTACAAGGATATGATCACATTTTATAAAGACAGGAACTAAGCAGAGCGTTTCTAACAGACTGGGAAGAGACGAGCTGCAAGAATGGAGAATATGGAGAAATAATGAACACTCAAGCATGAAAACCTGTTCTAGTTTGAGATAAAAACAACAGCAAGACTTTGGGCATAAGAGGGACAGCATAGAGTAAACAGTACATTTTGATTTCATGTTGACTAAGCTAATCTCCAAAAGACCACAAAGAAGTCTCTAGGGATGTTTAAAGACGGTGATGTTTTTGGTCAAAAGTAAGTGACGTTAAAATACTTCAGCAGCACACGACCCACAGGATCATCCGTGAACAAAGCGTCTCTGACAGCCTCAAACACTGAAATGTTCCCGCATGCTTTCTGACTTCCACTCGACGCAGCTGGATATGTTTTTAAATGCTTTTGATGTGATTTGAAAGAAATGACATATAATAGCAAGCTGTGAAACTGAGCGACACTCACAGAGAAAACCACAGATTATAACCAAGTTATTCTTGTGATATGATTGAAAAAAATAAATCATATTCAAGAGAAATTTTAAATCTCAAAGTCAACTATGTGCTCAAGGCCTGTGAATCTCATAGAGTTTGGTAACACTTGATAACAGTTAATACATTAACATGAACTAACATTGAAAACTTATTTTAAAAGCATTTATTACTCTTTGTTAATGTTATACAGTGGGTACGGACAGTATTCAGAACCTCTTACATGTTTCACTCTTTGTTATATTGCAGTCATTTGCTAAAATCATTTAACACTTAGAACCATGAGATATTTCAGTTTTTCTTTTTTTAATAAATCTGCAAAAATGTCAACAATTCTGTGTTTTTCTGTCAATATGGGGTGCTGTGTGTACATTAATGAGGAAAAAAATCAACACATGATTTTAGCAAATGGTTGCAATATAACAAAGAGGGGATCTGAATACTTTCTGTACCCACTGTATATAGTCTGATTCATTTATTCCATAGGTATATTCCAGGATAATAGGTGGCAGAGGTAAAGTATTCTGTCTGATCATGTGACCCCGACATAAAGCCAACAATGAAAATGAAAAGCCAGATTTTCTTGACCAAATCTTAATCATTTTTGGGTTTCTTCAAGGTTGTTTTGAGCACATGACCCGTATTAACTGCAATTCATCTTGTTTATTAATGAAATCATTTCCTTATATAAGATAATGTGCAGATAGTATGTGCTCAAAGATAGTCTCAAAAGAGAGAAAAAAACTATATTTGAACAAAAAAAACAACAACATTTCTAGCGAAAGAAAAGAAGATTTTAAATGTCTTGCTCTGCAGAAAAGATTATTAATAATACATAACCAAACCCAATAACAGTCACAGCTCGTCTTGTTAGTTACTACATGCTGTCGAAACACATCTGCTGAGGTTTTGTTTACTTTTATGATATTAATACCGATTAAATCCTTTATTTTCAGATGTCATATTTCAGCTGTGAGGTGAGGGTCACCTTTCCCAGTGTGTGTGTGTGTGTGTGAGAGAGAGAGAGTGTGTGTGTGTGTGCGTGTGTGTGCGTGTGTGTGTGTGCGTGTGTGTGTGATCTCTGTGTTTCTGCTCTATCTGCGTTTCTCCGCAGAACAGATGGCTAAATGCTCTGACTCTAACATGGCCACGAAACCCAGGGGAAGAACATGCAAGAACCAGAGGACTTCATGAAGACGAGCCTCACCTGCAGAACAGATTATGAGAAGTGAGCAGAAACACAGACAAAAGCACTCAATGTGGATCACTGCAGAACAATGACACTGAAATGATCTATCTATCTATCTATCTATCTCTCTATCTATCTATCTATCTATCTATCTATCTATCTATCTATCTGTCTATCTATCTGTCTATCTATCTATCTATCTATCTATCTATCTATCTATCTATCTCTTTGTCTGTCTGTCATAGCCATTATCTTGGTGGAGGAACGTCTGGTTTTGAATTTCCATGTAATCTCCATTTCTCTCATGCAAAAGTTACTGGGCTTACATGATCATGAGTTCAGGTCAATACGTCATTTAATCACAGTACTCTCAAATTAACAGATATGTATAATGTTTTGTTCTTATACTTTTGAATTTGTACTAGATGTTGATCAATTTTACTACATTTTGATCAATTTTGATCATTCCTTTACAATGACCAATCAAAATACTGATATCTGAAGAGCAGGTGTCTGACAGTCCACATAATGCTCAATATATACAATATATTAATCATCTGATATACTTATAATGTTTACCCCCATGAAACGCCTTCCCCCATACACTTCCACTGTAAATCATTACTGTAAATTAAGCCTTTGTTTGTATTTACATACTGTAACATAAATATATTACAAACTGAGGGAATATTTTTCTTTTTCTTTTATTATTTACATTTTAAAAAGTAGTTTATACCTGGCATATTTCTTTAAAAAACTGCCATTTTTATAGATCAGGAGGTAAAGAAAGTGGATAATTTAAGTTTGCAGTGGTTTAAATCTTTCAGTTCTCGAGAGAGAGAGAGAGAGAGAGAGAGAGAGAGAGAGAGAGAGAGAGAGAGAGAGAGAGAGGGGGGGGGGGGGGGGGAAATGTTTCTGCACTAAACTAAGAACCTGCTCGAATCAATATGACAAACTTTAATAAGCTCATGAACAGCAGGAGGAACCTTTTAAAATGCATAGCAGCACGCTCCAATTTACCTCCTCAATATTTTGCACATAATCAAGTGTATCAGCAATTAAATGCACACATTATCATGACCTTGGCATGGCAGATGATAAGACGGGCAGATCGTAAGGATATGAAGCTGTAGGTTTATTTCATCCACGCGCTCGCAGTGACCGAGGCCTGATTACGCGCAGGCGTCTCCATTACCCTGCTTGTCACAGGTTTTAAGGCATCTAATCAGGCTGCATGTTTTATTCAAATTTTCCACTGATGTGTTGCTCTACACTTAATTTGCGCTGATGATGGCGATAATGACGCTCGGCTGAAATGATACGCGCTCGACTGAAATGAAAGTGCTTTCACAGCAACACAGACTCAAAATCGTTTATGGAAGTTGATCCTGCAGAAGATTCAAAGGTCATCCAAACACTGCATGTAAACTCGTCTATGTTAATTCAGCATCATTTCTGATATAATCCATACGGGACATTTAGTAAATTTCATTTCAGTTGCTATGTCAACAATATAAAAATAGGATTACACACTGTTGCATAGAAATATGGAGTGAAATTGTCCATATTTCTTTCATATTAAGCAATTAGCACGCTACTTTTCAGTATTTAATAACTAATTGTATTTATATTTTATATACATGTATACAATACAAAGAAAAATAAAAATGTTTCAGTGAACATTTTAGTCTTTACTGTTATCTTTAAGCTCCAAAACAATGACAAATTTAAATTTAGATGTACTGAAAACCCTAAACCCTTTACTAAACTACTAAACTGAAATGAGTAAACTCATTTCCTCAATTCAATTGAGTAATGGCAAAAAAAAAAAATGTGCATATTCAAGTTTAACTAACTTGCCGCTCACGTTGACTGTACTTAAATTAAGTTCACCAAACTTGGTGCTTATATAATGTACTTAAACAATTAAGTTCACTTAACTTGGTGTTCATTTTAAGTGTACTTGCATATTTAAGTTAACTCAACATGAAAATTAAACTAAAATTAGAAATTATTTATAAATTACAATTATAAAGTTCTTATTTTTGATTGTAAGCTTTGTGCAAACATACCAAACTAGAAAAAACAACAACATATTTTACTTACCGAACTGAAGATTTCTCACGATGGGAAAGTCCCGTCTTGATTTGAACTTCAGCAGCAACAGACGAGGCTAAAAGTACCGCAGTTTGCAAATATCCACGATTTGGGTTCAGAATTAAAATATTTAGTCAAGATTACTTGATTGTTTAAGTAAAGAACATGTAATACAACATTAGGGTTTACAGTGTGATATAGAAGATAGAGCTGAAGATAGATGATATAGATGATGTAGATAATATATAGATACATTTAGATGCACTTCAGCTTCTCCTCAGATTTTCTGTCCAATCAGATGCTCTCTAGAATCTGAAGCTCCGCCCCCTTCATTATAAACAGACGCCGAAGCTGCGGCTGAAATCGGTCACTCGTTGAATGTCTCATAGTCACTATATAAAGCGATTCAGACAATGGGAATATCTTTCATTGGGGGAATGAAGTCTGGATTGATGTTAGTGTCAGTGAAGCGCCGCAGATCCAGAGCGGATCATATCATTGAGTCGGCGCAGAACAGAGAACATATCAGACTAGTTTTAATTCTGCAGAGAAAGCTATATTTTAAAGAGAGATGGAGGAGAAATGGTTAGAGATCAGGAGGAAACTGCGGCTTTATTGAACTCAACGGCTCTGAGCTCTGATATAAACTCAACATTAATGGCTATTTTTAAAAAGGGAGGAGCTGTTCAATATGCCCTGCCCTGTCTTCTCTTTCAGTGGAAGTTACATCAACACATTAAATAAAGCTGCACGCTTCAAGGCACTTCAGGGGGCCTTAAAATACTTCCTACACAGGCAGCTCCAGCACCACAGACAGCATCACAGCGCACAGTTGTGCTCCTGTTGAAGTCCTCAATGTCAAACAGAAAAAACCAAAGGATCCGTGGGGTTTTCTTGTTGCGGGTCCATCATAAATCAAGCTCATCTGAGCTCTGGAATCATCACAAGCGATTACACACCACCTGATTAAGAAGACAGTGACTCCTCATCAAGCATCCTCAGGGTTTAGTGAGGCTAAGCCAATCGCAACATCACAAAGAAATCATATACATCCTCACAGCGTCAGGGTAATGTTTTGTTCTGCCTTTGTGATTTGTGAATTTTGTCTTCTGTGTTAGTTTTCCTTTGACCCAATTTTCACCAATGAGTTTCATTCATCCATTCACCTGTGCCTTGTTAATCACCTCGTTAATTGCATCGTTTGCTCCTTTATTTGCCTGTGCATGTAAGCTCTCGGTTTCAGTTTGCTCTTTGTTCTGTATTGATTTGCGTTTGTATGTATGCGGTTGTAGCGTCTCCAGATTATTGGCCTGTTTATTGTGGTGTAAGTACAATTTTCAGCTGATTCCTTCATTGTGTGCTTCTCTACAGCCACTTATCAAGACAACGACTCAAAGAGAAGTTTAAAATCATATGGTTACAATACTTACAGTAACGTATGATGGCATTTACACTGGTAATACCATACTATTGCTCATAGTATCTTTGAGTACTATAATGTATGTTGGTGATCATTCATTACCATGATATATAATGTCTTTTTGGCATTTGCTATGGTAATGTTGTGTTGAATACCATGTTGATATTTGTAATTATTCAGTACCACAGGATATATTGAATTACATTGCTTTTTTTTGAGGCATGGTACTATAATATTACCATGTTTTTGGACATTTACCATGGTCATTTCATGATCATTTTTGAAGTATCTTGTAGATACAGAAGCATTGTTTACTGTTTGAAAATTGTAATCGTATGATCTTGAAAGTACCACATTATTTTTGTGAGAACAAATGGATCTAGATCATTATAATATTCGTCTATTAGTCATAATATTCAAGTGATTTCTTATACGAGTGAAATGAATGCCGTTATATCAGATGGGATTATGCGTCTGTGATTCAGGTGGATATCTGGTGATATCTTTGAAGTGTTATCCCTCCGTCTGTGGGAATGACTTCCATATGTCAGCTGAAAGACCACCCAGAGTCCATTACATGGTAATTGGGTCACTTGTCTTCTGCTGAATCTTTTCTTTCTCACTGAATAAAGGATGATTTTTCTGGGCTGGTTATAGAGAGCAGAGTAACACGATGCCTGTCAGACACACATCCACTGCTTTTTGTAATAATACCTTTTATCAAAGAAACAACTTCTCATCTAGATGAGTCTGTGTGTACCAGAGTCACGTTCTCTTGTTAATTAATAGTCCAAAAATCCCAAAGGATTTATTAATGGTGTGTATCATAATTTGGCACCGGTCCTGTTCCTCCAGCAGGATCTTGTTTGACTCTTTGCAAATTCTCAGAGGATGTTTATTGGATCCCATTAGGACGGCTACAAATTGTTTCATTAATGATCTTGTACAGATTTTGACTGTGATTATGAAACTAGCCTTTAAATATGTTCCAGTGAGGGAACGGTTTAATGTTGACCTCCTATGATGCATTTATGCTTTGTGACAAGGTCAGTGAAAAAAATCAAATGCTGATTAGCAAAATATTTTGTGCAATACTGAATGGTAATGATGGTTTAATGCAATTAAAAATGCACCCGGTAATAGTGTGTGATTGTATTTTTTGCTTTGTAGTAATGCATGCTTACATTTATTCTCAGAGGATGTTCAGTAGAGAATTGGTGTTTACAACGTCAAGGTAAGCAAGAACTGATTAGAATGTCAATGTGTTTCTTTAATGCAATGCAAGTTGCTTTGGATAAAAGTGTCTGATAAATGTAAAGTTGGCAGTTTTTTGACTGTGAATGCAAAAATGACCTGATGTCGTTCAGTGTCTTTAACTCTGTTCTGTTCCAGAGAGCTTCCCATGTTCATTTTAACCTCCTAAGAGGCATTTGTCCTTTGTGAAGAAGACAATCCCAGAATGCATTGTGGTAAGATCAGTGAAAAAATAAACTTGATTTATAAATAAATGTTTTTGTGCAACACTGAATATTATGGATAAAAAAGATGCATCTAGAAATTGTGTGGGATGTATTTTATGCTTATTACAGTAAATATGCTTGGTGTCCATTAAACTCTATGTGAGACGATTATCATTCAGTGTTTCATGTTGTGACAACGGCACGGTAATGCATGATGGGAGTGTGTCTTTTGTCTCATTTATGTCTCTGTAACCGTGGACTGAAGTGAGACGTGTAGCCGATCAATGACTCAGACAATCACTCAACCTGACGTGTGCATGAACCCAGAAACCCGAGAGCTTGATCCCTGTAAGACCTGCTGATCTCCTTGTAAGTTACTGACTGTGTTACGCTGCACTTCACATTGTGAAATGAAAGGAAACTGTATGTTTAGTTGATGATGTTCTTGTTTAGTGACTTGTCCCTCCCTCGTAATTAAACCTGCCATGACAGGCGATCAAGATTAATGGCGTGTGCTTTTCACACAAATTCACTGTCAGTCATTGCACGGCATTGGGCTATAATGGTCAAAATCTTGTGAAGAATGTATTCAGGTCATATTTCACCCCATATATATATATGCATCTCTGTGTGTAAAAAATGGAAAGAACAAAAGTAAGATTTTATAAATTATCAAACATTTCACACCATCCACCTAAGTGGGTTTTTTTTTTTTGTATGAAGCGTGCTTGTTACCCACATTACACTGCGCCTCTCATTACACCCGAAACAAAGCAGAAAAAGTGTGAGGAGCATCTGCTGTGAATTCTGATGCATGTATTGATCTTGGTGTGCGAGGAAGGCCATCTCTCTCAGCGGTGGCCGTAATCTATTGCACATTCTCTGTGGATATCCATTTTTTGCATGAGTGCTTTTTGCTGCAGCGATTCTGCAGGACTTTCAGATGCTGAGCTCGCCCAGATCATTTTTATAACACACGTTCAGATTCATAATGTGAGTTATTCGTAGCATGGTGGATGACAGTCAAGCCCCTCAGAACAGTAGTAAAAGTCTGCGGTAGTAAAAGAGTGAGATGTAAATGACATGTGAGTGTGGCGTTACGTTAAGTACTCGTCATGCAGTTATACAGCTGCTTGAATCACCTGTGCTACAACATAAAGATGAAGGTCAAACTCTCATTTAGATGTGTAAAAACTAGACTGTTATACTCACTGAACGGTAAAATCCATCATATGCCAGTATTAGATTGGTGTTTGACTTGAGCATTAGTGCAATCCAATCCATGAATGATTACACGGACCACACCGAAGAGAATTTGTTTACAATTTCTGTCCATCCAAAAGTGGTTTTGGCAAAGAACTTTATAGTGGCTACTGAAATGTTCTGAATGGTTGCTAGTGCGTTTCTGTGCATTATCTAAGGTGTTTCTATGTTATTGCATTAATTTGCTGTTACTAGGGTGTTCTAGATGGTTTCCAGGGCATTGATTTGTGGTTATTAAGGTGCCCTGTGTGCTTCTTAGTATGTTGTTATGGTTTTGTGGGCCGTTGCCTGAGAGCTGCTGTGTGGTTGCTAAAGTGTTCTAAATGTTTGTTTGCTATGTTATATGGTTGCTTAGGTGTTGCTGGGTGGGTATTGGTTTGCAGTTGCTAAGGTGTTCTAGTTTTATTATTGCATGTAATTTGCTGTTACTAGGGTGTTGCTAGATGGTTTCTATGGCATTGTTTTGTAGTTATTAAGATGCTTTGATTGGTGCTTAGTCGCATTGCTATACAGTTGCTATGGCTTTGTGGATCGTTGCCAGGGAGTTGCTAGGTGGTTGCTAAAGTGTTCTAAATGTTCATTGCAATGTTATATAGTTGCTGAGGTGTTCTGGGTGCTAGGTAGTGTATTGCTGTGAACTTGATGAGGCATTCTAGGTTGTCATTGCATTAATTTGCTGTTACTAGGGTGTTCTGTGTGGTTGCTAGAGTGTTGCTAGGGGGATATTGGAGCATTGTTTTGTGGTCATTTAGCTGCCCTGTGTGGTGCTAGCACATTGCTATGCAGTTGCTATGGCTTTGTTGGTCGTTGTCAGGGAGTTGGTGTGTGGTTTATAAAGTGTTCTATATGTTTGTAGCAATGTTTTATGGTTGCTAGGGTGTTGCTGGTTGCTAGGATATTGCTATGCAATATCAGGTGATCAGGTGTGCTCCAGGTGTGATCCAACAGTGTGATCAGGTGTGCTCCAACAGTAGCCACATTCAAATCAAGACTCAAAACACATCTTTTTACCTATGCATTTGCAGATTGAGCACTGTGCTATGTCCGAACTGTTTGCATTTTATTTTATACGTATTATCTTTTTATTCTTTTAATCATTTTTAATGTTTTATTTTTATCATTCTTCTTTATGTAAAGCACTTTGAATTACCATTGTGTATGAAATGTGCTATACAAATAAACTTGCCTTGCCTATGCAGTTGTTAAGGTGTTCTAAGTTGTCATTGCATTAATTTGCTGTTACTAGGGTGTTCTGTGTGGTTGCTAGAGTGTTGCTAGGTGGTTTCTGGAGCATTGTTTTGTGGTTATTTAACTTCTGTGTGGTGCTTAGCACATTGCTATGCAGTTGCCATGGTTTTGTGGGTTGTTGCCAGGGAGTTGCTGGGTGGTTTATAAAGTGTTCTAAATGTTTGATGCAATGTTTTATGGTTGCTAGGGTGTTGCTGGTTGCTAGGATATTGCCATGCAGTTGTTAAGGTGTTCTAGATTGTTATTGCATTAATTTGATGTTAATGAGGTGTTCTCTGTGGTTGCTAGAGTGTTGCTAGGGGGTTTCTTGTTCTGAATTGTTGCAGTTTTTTTTATATCTACACTGAAGTTACGATAGTATGTGGTCCGTTTAAAAAAAATTGTTTATATTGACCTATTTTTGTTAACATCCATCAGACAGAAACTGTAAAGTACAGATTCGTTTTCATGGTCAGTGTGAAATCAAAACAAATTAAATTGAAATACCAACCGTCTGAAGAATTCCCATTTACTTCTATTGAAATCAAAACAGCATCACGCTTATGATACACTGCAGCTGTTAAGTCTGTTGATTCATTCGTAATCTTCATCTAAAGTCATCATAAGTTGCAGTGTTTACAATAATTAAATTTGAATGCTTTCAGTGAGGCATCAAATACACTGATAAAACATTGATTGGAGCATTTGAAGTCCGTCCGTCCTCTGCGGCTCTCGTACTGAAGGTTCACTAGATAATTACCGCCAGTCTATATCTGATTAGCAGTCCTGTGGGACCGAACGCTACACAGAGAAACATCTCCACACACTCGCCAATTACAAATGACACTACACACTCCTCTTGTCAGTTTGTATCCATCATAATCATCATGTGCAGTTCGCTGAGAATATTAATGTGACATTTATTGATACAAAGGAGACCCGCGGTGTGCTGAGACACTCCGGATGTGCGTTGTGCCCCGTCGTGTCAACCCGCCGCAGGAAACGCGCTGTACGTTCTGAAGGGGTCGCGTTCAGGGTCACTGCAACGTAACTCTGAGTGAATGCTCATATGGGCTCGTTCCGATAGATGTTATTCTGAGTCACATTCATATGAGTCACATCATATGCTTTCGTGTTAGTCTTGATCATGGAATAAATGCAAAGCAGCGTTTGGTATTGATAAACTATTGAAGCTTGTTTCCACCACAGAATAAAAAATAAATAAATTGCGACTTTTTTGCGCAATTGCAACTTTACGTCTCGCAATTCAGATTTTTTTCCTTCTTCTCAGAATTGCATTTACATTCATGCATTTGGCAGACACTTTTATCCAAAGCGACTTGCATTGCGTTCAAGAAACACATTGACATTCTAATCAGTTCTCGCTTTCCCTGGTCAAACCCATGACCTTGGTGTTGCAAGCGCCACACTCAGAGATACAGGAAAGTTGGTAGAATATTGCGAGATATAAACTCGCAGTTCTGACCTCAATTCTAACTTTACAACTCGCAATTCCGACTTCATAACGCTATTGCGTTATATGCTCACAATTCTTTATGGTTTATTTCTTGCAATTCTGACTTTATAACACGCAGTTGTGATATTATATTGTAATCCTGAGGAAAAATAGTCAGAATTGCGAGATAAAGTCACAAGCTTCCATAATAAACTATATGAAATAAGAGTGAAATGCATTAGCAAGACCTACGTGATTTTTTTATTTTTATGTCATCTGAAAGATTCCCTCTGTGAATTGCACAAAATGCATTTTGTTCTCAGGTATATTGAATTGATAATGAATTGATTTCCAGAAATGCGTTTCATTATCACCTCTACACCCAGACACAGTGAAAGCCATGTGCAGCCGTGGGCCGTAACATCTGTAAGTACATGAGATATTAATTGAGCCGCGTTCAGTGCTGCTTCCCAAAGCCCTGAGAGATCTGATAACGTAAAGACATAGATCATAGGTTTTTGTGAGCAGCAGATACAGATCTGATGCGCCTACATAAATAAGAGCGATCTTTTAGATGTGAAGCCTGCTGCTCATGTTTTATTGATAGTCGCCTGCCTGTACCTTCAGCCCAGCGATAAGTCTTTCCAGCCGTGCGTAGCTCAATAATCCCACAGCACTTCAGCAAAACTCACAAATACACTGCTGGCTTTAGTGTCGAGTGAATTATGACTTGTCCATGTGTTTGTGAAGTACATGCTGGGAAAATTTAAGCAATATTGTTGATGCTGCTTCATAAATGGATAAGATGCTTTTTTTACTGGTTGGTTAAACAATATTGTTTATAGTTGCATAAAATGTAAAACTTTATTTATTCTTATGCAAAAGGTGCAGCCATGATGCTAGAGTGGTAAGGGTGGTTGCCAGGGCATTGCTATGAGGTTGCTAAGGTGTTCTGGTTGCTAAGGGTTGCTAGCCAGGGTGTTACTATGAGTTTGCTAGGTTGTTCTGTTTGGTTGCTAGGCTGTCTTAGGTTGGTCGTTGTCAGGGCCTTGCTATAAGGTTGCTAGAGTGTTAACAGTGGTTGCCAGGGTGTTGCTATGAGGTTCCTTAAATGTTCTGCATATTTGCCATGTAAATATAACAAGTTTCTTCTATTTTGTACAAAATAAACATGTTATGCGTAAAGAAATGCTTTGTATTTTGATACTTTCTGTTTTATTTGAATTTCAACTTGAAATCCAACTTTTTTGTCTTTAACCAATAAAAGAAGACCATTGCTGTCAATCACTTTTTTTGTGGTTGCATTTTTTATTTATTTGATTAATAATTTTTAAATTGCATTACATGCAGACTAAAGCATACAAGACTCCTTTTAATAGAACCTTAGCATAAATGTTTGACATTTTAGGATATTACACAATTCCAACTTTCAGCTATCAAACCCATTACAGCAGGAGAAACGTTCTTTGTTTGCAGTCTGAGAACAGATAAGACAGTGAAAAGCCATTTGAATTCTGCACGTTTGCATTTTTGTGTTTCATCAGCTGTCATGTTGTTTTTTTGTTGGGCTGTCTGAAGCTCTCTGCTGCAATAATGAAGAATTCATTCTCTATAGATGACAGAAAGGTATCCAGATCACATCCCTGGTCACAGGAGTACCTCAAGGATCAGTCCTTGGACCCCTCCTCTTCTCCATTTATACTACATCACCGGGACTCATTATACATGCACATGTTTCTATTGTCATTGCTATGCTGATGACACTTAATTTCAACCAAATTATCCCACAGTAGCTGTACGGATCTCAGACTGCCTGGCAGTCATCTTGGCCTGGATGAAAGAACATCACCTTGTCAAGATAGAGTTTTCATCTACTCAGCCACTCTGTCAGTGCGTCACCAGTTCATCATCCAGCCAGGTTAATCAACGGTAATCTCATAGAGTTCAGCCAAAAATCTTGGGTAATCCTGGATGGTCAGCTGACCTTTAAAGATCAGATTGCAAGAACAGCAACTTTTCCTGACCGGTCATGCAACAGAGCTTCTTGTCCAGGCACTGGTCATTTTTAAGCTGGACTATTGCAGTGGTCTTCTGGCTGGTCTTTCCAACATGTGCAACCAAACCTCTGCAAATGATTAAAAATCATGCAGCACATCTGGTCTTCAATGAGCCTAAGAGAGTATGTGTCACATTGTCTCTTCACACTGACAGATCGCATCAAATTCAAGACTTTGATGCTTGCATGTGTAACAGAGGCCAGCTAGTAAGAGCTGTGTGAGTAAACCTCACTGTCTGCATTAAGCAGAGACGTTGGTTCATATCCCACTCAGGGGTGCGTTTCCCAAAGCAAACTATGGATACAAGTTTTGTCTTTACCAATATTGTTCAATAGAACTTGTGACTGGTTACATTTGGTGCCGTGACCCAGATGGGAGTGAGGTTTAGAGGGTTGAGTGTAACAGAGGCCGGCTAGTAAGAGATGTGCGAGTAAGCCTCACTTGCCTGGCTTTAAGAGGCGCACTAGTGACTGACGCTAAAGACTCATACAAGAGACGCAAGTTCGAGTATGACCAGGTATACACACCGAATGGCCACGGACACTGCGCCCTCCTACCTCCGCTCTGTCTTATGAGTCTACATCATCTGTGAAAGCCTGCGTCGATAAGTGAACAGTGCTTTGTGGTTATTTCGCAAAGAGGCACAAAATCACTCTCAAGGAGTTTTCATTCACTGTTTCTGCTGGTGGAATGATCTTCCCAAAAAAATTGGACACTCGAATCCCTCTTAATTTTCAAAAAACAGCTGTAAACCCATCTCTTCTGTGAGCACTTCTAATAAAATCTTCTATTCTTTCACTATTCCTTTCTGTATGCCCTCGTAGTTCCTTAATCCCTCCCTGTTACCTTATACTATCTTGAACGATGACTGAAGCTTTGCAAAAACTGGCACTTCTCGTGTTTATTGCAGCCTTAAAATGAATCGCCTGTTGTATTCTTCAGCTGTAATTCACTTGGGACAAATAAGTTTGCTTAATGAATACATGTAAATGTCTGTCTGCAGTCTTTGCATCTTGACTGCAGCAGCTATTGTCCTTGTTTTGTCCTCTGCAGTTGAAAATGGTCTGAGCTCTATATTAAACTACATTTGCTGACTGTTGTCCAAAAACATCCTAATTAGTTTGAGTCAAAGAACGTTCTTTAGTTTTGTCACTTTTTCGCAACCAACTTGCTTTCACCATGTGAATTATCACTGCAAACTGATTTTAGCAGAATATCTTAGTTAATTATGTTGTTGTTGTTGTTGTTTTATTGGCATGACATAGAATTTTCCATGATTTCAAACAATTAATAAATGAAATTATAGAAAAGCGACTAAAGTCTGTCGGATAAAGAAATGTCTAAAGCAGATGTTTAAATATATACTTCATAAAATACATATTACTAATCTTTTTAGTTGCCAGGGTATTGCTTTGCAGTTACTATGGTATTTTAAGTTTTTATCACCCTCAGTTCCTGTTCTGTTATACGATAATCCAAACTATTTTAACATTTACAACCTTGAAAAATTTTAACATTTGAAACCAAGTTCTAGATAACAAGAAACGAATCATTCAAATCGTCTGCTAATGCATCTTTTAATCTCTTATATTATCTATTCTACAATATCTTCCTACTTTCCATATTCATATCTGCTGTCCGTTCCTTTTAAAGGCATCCGTATCACAGTATAATTATTCACCCTATGCTCTGTAATGCATCACTGCTGTTGTTTACAGCTCAAGGTCATGGCTCTACATCGAGACAATGAAACTGTTGATGGATTAGTATTTTGCTGGCTTCTGGACTACATGAGACAGACGCTGCCTTTCCATGTTGAAGAAACGGCATGTTTTGCTGTCAGAATCTGTTTAATGCCACATGAGTAATGTCTGTGGCTGTAGCGTTTCTGCATGACCTTACAGCATTAAAGCACATTTAAACGCATCGCCCTGGTGGGTCTCTTCACGCTTAATCTTATGTCAAAAAAGAGGCCATTCGTATTTACTACACTCAGAAAGTAAACGTTGGCTGCTGAATAAATGTCAAGGTTTATGACACTCTTCCCTTGTATTTTATCAAAGCACATATGCTCTTCTGCACAGCGCCGCTTATGCCATTCACAAACAAAAAGACGAGCGATTGCCATCAAATATCATTCAATATAATACAGATATCAAGTCATGCACACAAGTGTGAAGACTTCTTTGGGGAAAATGAACCTTGAATACTTTGAACAGTTATATCCGTCTAAAAGAGGTGGGTGAGATATTCTCACAAGCACTTTTAGTTTTTTTTAATTGTAGCATTAATCAATTAAATGGTTAGCATTAATCAATTAAATGAAGTATATATTTAATGTTAAAATATATAGTGCAATTAGTGATGCTATTGCTGTGATGTGTAGTGATCAGACGATTGTTCACAAATCATTCTAATATGATGATTTGCTGCTCAAGTAAAACTTCTGATTATTATCAACGTTGAAAACAGTTGTGCTGCTTCATTTTTTGTAAAAAAAAAAAAGTTTTTGTTAAAGTTTTTCACAACTTCCCTGTCTACTTTCTTTTTGATCCAATAAATGAGGCATTGATGAGCAAAAGAGACTTTTTTTTTCAAAAACATGAATCTTACCAACCCTGAACTTTTTAATGAGGTGTGTGTGTGTGTGTGTGTGTGTGTGTATATATATATATATATATATATATATATATGAGTTTTGGGTTCAGGGTTGGTAAGATTTATAACATTTATTTATATATATATGTATAACATTATATTGAACAATCATATAAGGTGGACTTTATACAAGTGGAGTAATGCAAGTGGAATTATTATTCTTTTTATTTTTTTATTAGTGGATTTTAAATATTTGTCAATTACCCATAAACTGTGTTTGTATTCATGTGTGTTTGTGTATATATACATTATAATAGTATATATCTAATACTAAAATAACAGTGAAATAAATAGCATATTTACCACCTTTTTTGATGTACGATCAGTGGCGACATCCTGATGTCATGATGACTGTTAGGGTCTCGTTTGGAATAATAATTCAAGTGAAGCAGTGTTTCAGTGCGTTTAGCGCCCGCGGCTGTGTTTGCTTTACCGTTTGCCATTGTCGCCCATTCAAGGCCGAGCCAATTAAAAAGTGCTCTGTGAACTCACTTGTGCGAAAACAGATTGAGCTTTAAAAAAAGCGACAAACCCTACAAACACACCCGTTGCATATGAAGAGGAACACATTTACACATTATAGATGAGCATTGGCAGATTTTCTGTGCTCTAATTATCTACAAGTTTTGAGCAAAACATGTTTTTGGGTGAAAATAGTCTTTACATTTTGTTACTTTCTTTTAGCAATGCAGACAGTTTACATGTTCAGGTCGAGATGTAAATATAAATATTTTGTTCTTATTGGAACCGATTCTATGTTTAAAGTAAAACGGGAGCCAAATAAATGTAAAAAGAGTAAACTGTTTTGGATTATTCACATTTTTCATGCAGAAAGACTCCTAAATATAAGAACTATTTTCTACAAATGTATACTTTTCCCCCAGATTTTAATTGACTTGTTTTATGCCAATTGGCCACTGAGGGTCACCTGATACATGTGGAGGTTAAGCATCTTGCTCAAGGGCACAGAAGATCAGCAGGGCTGTTATAACCATCAGCCCCGGGGTTAATTCAACACCCCTGGTGCCGTCAACCACATATTTGAACCAGTAACCTTGCAAGTGTTCATGGACTTGTGTGGTTTCATTCAGCACACAGCGTTACACGTGATTGTCTTCTGTAATGACCTCAAACTTATTTTTGTCTTTGCACCGTCCACATGCATGCAATAGTCCCTTATATCGTGTCTCATTTCTGCTGGCAACAATGACTTTGCAACTCGTGTGCTATTGGTCGGATAAAAAAGAAAAGAAATTCTGGCTTGGTTGAGCTTTTGCTATTATGTTCAGACCAGTCCGCTAGTTGAGCCACTCAAGCTCTAAGGCAAGTTAGTCCAATTGGTGGCCATCTCATTTATTATTTATATATTTTTTTAAATAGGCATCTGCTGGAATGGGGAAAGAGCAAAAACTCTAAAATCTTCTAAAACTCTTTCACCTGGTTTCACAGACAATGTTTAAGATAATCCAAGACTAAGATGCATGTTTGAGCTGTTTTAATTGAAAGCAACTTGCACTGACATCTCTTACAATATATCAGTGCCATTGTTTTGTCTCAGGATGCACACCAGTTATGTTTTGTTTATAAAATCTACTTAAATACTTTTAGAAGCATAATTGAATTGAAGGCCTAATCCTGGCTTAATCTAAGCCCTGTCTGTGGAACCAGGCCTTTAAGTTTGTTTCACTAACATATTTTAAATCAGTCATCTATTCTGATTAAATGATGTCAGGGTCTGTCACTTCAGTTTGGGTTTGTTGTGTGTTGGTTGACAGAGCTCTGACACTGACCCTTTGTTGTATCTTGTGATTGTGTAACCCCACCCATCTTGTTCCCTCGTTTTCCTTAATTGTTCCCAGTTGTTTCTGCTCGTTGCCTTCCTCATGTGTTCCCTATTTAATCCCTGTGTGTTTGCTGTCCTGTGTCGCATTGTTGTCTTTCCAAGTCGTCCCTATGTCTGGTCTCTGTGGTTGTTTGTGGTAGGGATGTGGAAATGAGGCTTCATGAAGCACTGAGGCTTCACCCTGACTGTTTCGGGAAAAGATTCGAGGCTTCACGAGTGTCATGAACAGCGCCATCTGGTGCTTTTTTAAAATAAAGCAGGCAGAAGCCTGTGAAAGAAGCTCTGTCAGATGAAGCAATCACAACACACTCCATCGTTTCAATGCTATGTACAAATAAAAGCTGTATATGTTTGTGTTTAATGTATCCATAAAAACAATAATAATTTACCCATAAAGTGTGACAATAAAATATAATATGAATTTATATGATTCAATAAGATCTAAAGTAGAATTACTCTCTCTCTCTCTCTCTCTCTCTCTCTCTCTCTCACACACACACACACACACACACAATAAGGACATTCTGTGATAGGATCATTTTGAGCGTGTGTCCGCGTGAGAGATCTATCTCTAGCCTATGATCGCAGTACATCCACGATATCATCCTAAAGCAGAAGGATGTTATCAATAATGTAAATCCTTCCAAGTGCATGACGATTATATCGAAGTTATGTTCGAATATAAATTATGAGATGAAGAGGCTTCTGTTGTTGTGGATAAAGGAGAAGCAGATTTCCCATGACAGGTATTTCGTTAAAATGTCTGCGTCAAGTGAAAGTGAAAGTGGGGGTAGTCAGGGGAAAAAGGTAAGAAAAGTGATCAAACGAATACAAATCGAAAAAAACAAATCAAAACAATAATATACAATAGAAAAGTTTAAAAAGAAATACGTAAGCTAAGTTATGTTCATTTAAGTTATGTAGTGTTCGTGCAAGGTACGATACAGAATCAAGTGTCTCCATACACCCCAACCCCCCCTTCTCTGCACATGCCGCTGTCTGTAAAAACTTATAATTAAAACCACATTTTACTTGATATCGCACATGTATCACACTGTATACATGTACTATAATTGTGTGTGTGTATACCAATAAGAACTCTCTTGACTCTCCTCACAAAACCATCAATCAGACTAAGTCAACAAGGACTGTTAAGGAAGATCTGGGGGTTCGAAGCTTCTGACACGCAAAGTGAAACGCGCACATGATTGGACAGAAAGTGAGGCTTCATTTGTCATCGATCACATGACTCGTGGAAACCAATACACACCCCGATACAGCGCTTCATTTCAAATTGTGTCACATGAGCGATACGCGCATCGAAGCTTCAGTGTCATACGTAACATCACTAGTTTGTGGTTCTGTGAGTACCATTCCATCTGGTTTTCCTGGTTTGTGTTCTGTTTTCAGTGTATTAGTTTAGTTCTGTTTTCCCCCTTGGGGCAGTTTTGGTTTGTATGTTTGTTTTGTTTTTTATTATTATAAATCCTTTCTCACCTGTATCTCTGAGTCCTCCTGATCCTTGACAGCTGGTCCATGGATTATTGCCAACTAAAACATAAAAATTGTTTTTAATAAAGATGAATACATAAATATTAGATGACAAACTTAAGCTTAAAAAGCTTTTGCCTTGGCAGTTTAATTAAATGTCAAACTGCTATACTTGCTAAAACAGAAATAAAAAATAAATTAAAGCTAAATCCAAAAATATATTCAAAATGTCAAAGTGACTAAATTAAACTAAATTTAGAAAACATTTTAAATGGTATGGTAGTGATAATTGTTTTTAAATAACACTAATTATTCATAATAAATGCAATACTTTAATAAATAGTTTGTCTTTGATATTGTTTGAGATGGCGTGTTGCTTTGTTTTATCCGTAATGAGGGACAGCTCTTTAATGTGCCGGTCAGGAGTTGTTTTTGACATCGGCTGATGGCTCAGATGGCATGATGTGGTCTCATCGGTTGAGGGATCATTTTCTGGCGTCTCTGTGTAAACAGAAGTGCGATTATACAGAGTTGACCGGCCGCGCCGCTCCTCTTTGAATTCTCATTAAAGGCCTCCAGTCAGGTCACGTGAAGAATGCTAATGCCATAATTACTCCTCCGTTAAGCAGACAGACTTATCAAGAGCCACTTTGCCCGAGCTTAAGAGTTCTGAGAGTTCGGCTATGAATATAACTGTCGTAATGCTAATTATTTAACTTGTACATTTTGAATTAGGCCATGAAAGTCAATTTAACTTATCTTGAAAAGAGCCACGCGAGGAGGAGGCTTTGAATGCTGCCAGCGGAGGGACTGTGATATTAAAGGTGGCTTTGACCACTAGAAGAGAACGAAATGCTTTGAACATGAAGCGTAGAAAAAGAGAGATTTTTTTTTTTTTTTTCGCGGCCTATTGAGACTTCCCATGAATGTAAATTTGATGAAGATACAGAAGGGCTCGGCATGTAACTAATATGAAGTATCAATTTTAGAGGAATCCGTTCAGAACAATGACAATTCTGTTTATTTGCGCATTATCGTTCCAAAACTGTATGCGGTTTAATTTTATCACTTTTTATTTATTATTTATATTGTTACATTTTTATTTATTGCTTTTTGTCATTAAATTTTTTACATTTTATGTTTTTTTTAGCACATTTTATTTATTTATTCATAATTTTACGTATTTTATTGCTTTAATTGTTGGTGTCTTGTTTGTAATCAAGTTTATTATATATATCTTTTGTATCATATAATTTTTTTTTTCATTTTAAAATGCCACAAAAATAAATAATAAACATTATATTTGTAATATTTATCATTTTTGTGTTTGTTTTTTGTGTTATTTTTTTTACAATTTTTATTTAATTATCATTTTAAATAATTTACTTATTTTTGGTAGTGTAATGGTTTTTATTATTTATTTTTTATTTATCTTTTTATTTAATAATTTTCTGTATTTATTTATTTTTGTGGCATTTTCATTATTTGCTTATTTATAATGTTTTTCAAATCATTTATATTATTTTTATGTAGTGATACTTTTTTATTTCGGCTTCATGCTGCTTTTGTTCCATTCACCAAATCAATCAATTCAAATGTGGTCGTTATAAAAAGTAAATATAAAATATTACAGAAATGTTTTTGGAAGAGTATTGGAACAGTATGAGGGTCAATAAATGATGATTTCTATAACTTTAATACCATTTAATGCATGATTTGATATGTCGTTGTTTCATGCTGTTTTAACAATGCAAGTTAAGATGCAGGTCATGCCACTAAATTCATTATTTTAACGCAGCAATGAATGAATTATGAATGAGCTGAGAGATTTTCAGTTTAATTGGACCTTGAAGGGTAAGAAGATGTCACACATTTAAGACGAGCATAATCTTATTAAAAAGGTCAAATAATCACCTCTAATATTTGCTCATGTTTGCCAACAACTTAAAAGATTTGAGAATCAGCATGGCTGTGAACCCGAGACTTATCTGCCAGATGTCACGGCTTTTTTTATTAATGAGAGCTTAGTTTCTCTCCCAATATGCACAATATATTTATATAAATACATGCTAATGTGTACTAATGAATAAACATGACCACAGTGCAACAGTTGCGACACTCAGTCAGCGACTCGAACCCTTTTGTGTCTCCTCAACACCTGGCATTTCCAAGAGTTCAGAAAGTGCTGTTTATCATTTGCATTTTGAAAGTGTAATATTTGGCACTTGCTGGCATCATTTTAATTATATTTACAAATGAAATCAAAATGTATTTTCTGTATACATGTGCATAATTTACATTTATTTGTTCCACAGATGCTTTTATCCAAAGTGACTGAAACATCAAGACGACGGTCTCGCGTCAGTGAGATTTTTCATGGTGAAAGTGGATCGTTTGGTAAAATAGCTGATAAAATAAGTCTCCTCAACGACACAGATGATCTGAAGAATCAAGCACATCAGGTTAGTGTTCGGGGGGACGGCTGACTTATCAAACACCACTAATTAATCATAGAAATTATTCCAAAGCTTTCCAAATCAATTTAAATGCAGATTTCAAAGCCCTTTGTGTCTTTTTCATTATTTATAAATGTAAATGTATAAATTGTATTTAATTATTCACTTTTTTTTATGTAGTGTTTTATATAGATTTATTCACGTTATTTTGTTTTTTCTTTCTTTATTTGTTTTTTTAAACATAATTTTTTTTATTATATAGTTTTTATAGTTTTATTATTTCATTAATTTCTTTAATTAAATTAAATTTCAATTTAAATCAGCTTTATTTATTTTAGTTTATTTATATTTTTAATCTCACATTATTTTTGTCTTTTTCTTCACTTGTTGAATTTGTCATATTTATTAATAAATTTTTATGTACTGTTTTTGATTTTTATTGTTTGCATTATTTAGTATTTTTCTTTATTGAATTTATAATATTTTAACCATTTTTTGTATGTACCAGTACCTGTTTTTTTTGTTTTTTTTTGTTTTTTTTGTTTATTTATTCATTGAACATTTACATTTTAAATTCTTTCAGCTTTAATTATATTTTGTGTAATTTGTAATATACATACACACATGCATTACATATATTACACACATGCATATGCAGTTAAATAACAATGGCACCACAACCAATAAATGATGATTTTAGATGAATGATTTCATATGTTGCTGTACAAGCAGTTCTCATGACGGCTGACTTATCAAACGCCACTAATTAATAACAGAAAATTGCAAAACATTCCACATCAATGCGAATGCCATCTGTTTTTCGATTTATTTGGGTTCCCTGATAAATCTGCTGTCGGCAGCTCCTTAAAGCCACTTATATCCCAGTATTTACGACGGACTCGGACAGAAGGATTTGTAATTACAGTGGTTAGTTCAGCAAATATTCTCTCCCTACACCAATCAATAGAGAAATCAGCAGGTAAACTGGCTGTTAACCGAGTGCTTTACAAAGATCTCCTCCTCAGGGCCTTCAGTTCCTGTTTGCGTGACCAAACAGAACGGATTTTGATGTCTGTGTTAATAAACCACTTTCAATTTTTAATCCTGCTTTTTTTTTAAAACACTCTTAATCCACCGACACAGACCTAATGAGGAGGTTGAAATATGCCAGACGCAGTCGAAGCGCAGTGATTTATTGACTAGCTGACAACACTGACAACATTAGTCTTCTCAAACTTGTAATGGACTTCCGATCGTTCCATCCCAAAGAACGTGAAATTACATTTTGGGAGTGGAGATGCTGTAACACGGAGCAATCTGCATAATGATCTTTAAACTGGGACACCCATCAGTGCTCACAGGCTTCGGCCTTCAATCCCAGACATCCGTCTCAATGCATCCGCCAGCATTGAGGGGAAATAAATCGCTGAATCTCTCAGTTTTAGGTGATGGTTTGACGATTCCTGTGTCTCCGTCCTCTGTTTGTTCTCGCTGCGGTTTTGCGATGCGTCTTCGGGGATTCATTTACGCCTCTGTGTGTTGCAGAAACATAATTCGCAAGTGTGTTTGTGCACAGCTGCTAGTAGATCAGATGGAAATGAGTCATTTCGATTGTCTTTTCAAGCTGCTTTTTTATTCATGTGTCCCCAGAGTGAACCCACGTTAATATTGTTACAGAATCATTGTGAGTTAAAGTCAATTGGTTTATTTTATTAGTAAAACATGACTGAATTAAAAATCCTGTTAATGTCATTCACAGAGAAACTGATTGTTAGCCAGAACAAAACTAATTAAAATTATAATCTCTATGTATGCATAATAAAATATTCATCCTGGGTACTGTAAATCAGTGTTGGGTTAGTATTATTTATATTCAGTACTAGTATTTATTCATATTTTTTGTGCTTTTTTTTTTTTTGTTTGCTTATTTCCATTAGCTTTCAAGGCAACAATTTTCTTTTTTTTTCATGTAATATTTATATTTGATTTAATTTCTGCTTCAATTACTGAAAACAATATTAATAGTTTTAGTTTTAACCATTTCTTTCCTTTATCACCTTTTTGTCTTCACTACTTTTTTTTTTTTGTGCTGATAACCTCGGAGCTCATAAAGCTTGATATTTATAAAAGAATTGTGGGAAAAAGATGTTTAAAGTAGTTTTAAATGGAGTTGATCATGTCACACCACAGAAGTATCCAAAAAGGTCGAAGGATGTTTAAAAACGTCCCAGTAAAGAACTACATTACCCATAATGCCCAAGCATTCCAGATGACATAATCAGGTCTCCTTACATTCTCATGCTACTAATTGAATATTTAGCAAGATGGTTTAAATTGTATAGTTAAGAATTTCAGATTTGATTGTCATCTGCTGCATTTCATGAAATAAGACGTTTGTTTTATGTTGTAGGATTTCCTTTAAACTCTATTCACTCAGAAACTGCTAGTTCATTTCAGAAATATTTTACTTCAGAATGTTATTTAAATGTTAGACTTGCCATATATTTTCTCATTTACATAATTTTGTTGAATAAATAACAAAATAAGTATATATATATATATATATATATATATTTGTGACTTTCATAGTTAAAACTGTTTTTACAACCATGTTTTAACCATGAAATAAGATTAAAGGTAAAAGACCAAAGTCTCTGAGAAAATGAACATTAACTGTGTCAATCAATGGAGAAAAAAGATTGGTGAGTCTCTTTTTCTTTTTAAACAAAGTCTCCCCGGTTTATCAGCAGAAAGCCAGTGCCACATTTTAATTTCGGCTAAACGCTTTTCACTAAGTTCATTCCTGCTCTATTGCTCTGATTGTCTCACTTCTCCCCTCATCTCGAATCCCGTGGTTGAATTGGTCAACTGTCAGGACTTGGTTTAGTAGCGTGTTTGTACCAGTCCGGATACACGCTCCGCTCCGCACACGTCTCCGAGGCTTCTGTACGGAAAAGGAGGGCCTTGTTTTCCAAAGGCTTTGACAGTCCGGCAGTCAGGCTTCAGTGGGCAGCGCTCATGCCGTGACAGCCAACATTGTCCCTGGAGTGACGGGGTCCAGAGCCGCCCGGAGCGAGAGAGGCCGTGGATAAGAGAAGCTTGATGAAATGCATTCAAGGTGAAATGATAGAGCTGCTTTATTTTCCTCCTCCTTTGTTCCCTCGGGACGTCTTGGATTTCAGCCGGTATGTGTACATGCGTCCCGGTGGTCTTCACTGTCTTTATTGTAGGGGATTTTTCCAAACTATTGTAAGATTTTGCCATTGGTTTAGTGTGTCGGTGTATATCCAAGTGGTTTTCCATCCTGGCCTTTCCGTCGATTATGATCTCTTTGCAGTTCATATTTCCCAAGGTGGAATTAAAAAATAAACACTGTAAAAAGGATTTTCTTATTTGCTCTTGTTTTCCAGTACAAATATCTAAACATTCTTAAATCAAGATCCATTTCCTTGAGCAGCAAAATGGGACGACAAATTGGGTCTTACTCACTGAAAAACCAAGCAAGATTAAGTGCGTTTATGCTGTATATAAAGTACAATACACATTCATACACCCTTTATAACCCTCTAGAGCTTTTGTCATTTTCCGAAACATGTTACGTTTTGGTTTTTAGAACGTTTTACTAAATGGGAATTTGATTACATTGGAATGGTATCGAACTTTAAGTTTTTGGCACTTGCTAGGTGAACACAGACAGAAAGACAGACAGATAGACACAGACAGACAAACATACACAGACAGACATACACACATAGACAAACACATACAGACATACAGACATAGACAAACACATACAGACATACAGACATAGACACTGATAGACAGACACAGACAGACAGAAGACAGACATACACACATATACAAACACAGACAGACACAGACAGACAGACAGACAGACAGACAGAAGACAGACATGCACACATAGACAAACACATACAGACCGACAGACAGACATACAGATAGACAGACACCGACATACACACATAGACAAACACAGACAGACATACAGATAGACAAACACATACAGACCGACAGACAGACATACACACATAGACACTGATAGACAGACAAACACAGACAGACATACAGATAGACAGACAAACACAGACAGACATACAGATAGACAGACACAGACATACACACATAGACAAACACAGACAGACATACAGATAGACAGACACAGACATACACACATAGACAAACACAGACAGACAGACATACAGATAGACAGACACAGACATACACACATAGACAAACACAGACAGACATACAGATAGACAGACACAGACATACACACATAGACAGACATACAGATAGACAGACACAGACATACACACATAGACAAACACAGACAGACATACACACATAGACAAACACAGACAGACATACAGATAGACAGACATACAGATAGACAGACACAGACATACACACATAGACAGACACAGACACAGACATACACACATAGACAGACACAGACACAGACATACACACATAGACAAACACATACAGACAGACATACACACATAGACAGACACAGACATACAGATAGACAGACACAGACATACAGACAGACATACAGATAGACAGACACAGACATACACACATAGACAAACACATACAGACAGACATACAGATAGACAGACACAGACATACACACATAGACAGACACAGACACAGACATACAGATAGACGGACACCGACATACACACATAGACAGACACGGACAGACCGACAGACACTGATACACAGACAAACACACACAGACACAGACAGACAGATAGACACAGACAGACAGACAGACAGACAGAAGACCAACATACACAAATAGCCACTAACAGACACACACTTGTTGTTGTTTTTTTTGTGGGGTAACTACATATTTCAAATATAGTATATTTATTTTTTTATACCAATAAACTTAAACTTGTATAACTCTTAAGACATCAAAAAACCTTCAAGATTTATAACTGGAGTTTAAAAAAAGTTTAAATTAAATTTTCATGTCAAGAAGTGAATAATGTAATTTAGCGCCATAAAATCCCCTATATTAAAATCTCCTATATTAAATAAAATCAACGTTGAACTAAAATATAGAAATAAATTCATTGAAATTCATTACATGAGGAATTTGAAAAAGGTTTGAAACTCAATCATTCGGCTTGATTTAAGAATTTTTACATCGGTATACTGGAAAACAAGACAAAAAATTTATTTATATTTTTGCATATCTTGCTAAATATTTCTCTTTTGGGAGCTTTGATGGTATAAAATTCCAGCCATCTACCATTCACTATAAATGCCATTTCATCTAAAATTCAGGATTAGCCTGGAAAAGCTGAATGTTAAAGATGGATTGCGTTTGGGATAATCCCTTCAGGTGGTGCGACACACCTGTCTATCATGGCTGACGGGGGGGAAAGCCATGAATGCCCTAACGATGAAGCACTTATCTGGTGCTAGAGCATCCAGATATCATTTCTCATTTTGAAGTTTTCTGAATCACCTACTCCAGTCTTTTCTTTACAGCAACTAGCTGGACTGACCAAACGTGTCTTTTCGAGGACATAAACCTTCTCTGAGTGTCTGTCATGTCTTCTCGCTTCAGAAAAATGGAATGAAATAAACCTTTACACATCAACTATTCAATCATTTTTCTTTATTTGCCTTTTTATAACAAGGAACACGTCTCCGCTTCCTTTCACTGTTTAAAGAATAAGCTGAAATATCCCATGCTGCGTCACAATATACATACTATCCATCCTAAATAGTATTTGAAATTAGAATACCGGATCTTCAGGCTATTCCTGTCTTCGGTTCACCTCACCTGTTCGGAGCCGTTCGTTCTGCTGTCACCTCACATACTCGTAGGCTGAAACGAAAGTTATTAGATCACCACTCGAGTCTTCAGGTATGAGTCGTTCTGTCTTTTGTCACATAACTACACTCACCTAAAGGATTATTAGGAACACGCACTAATACTGTGTTTGACCCCCTTTCGCCTTCAGAACTGCCTTAATTCTACGTGGCATTTATTCAACAAGCTGCTGAAAGCATTCTTTAGAAATGTTGGCCATATTGATAGGAGCATCTTGCAGTTGATGGAGATTTGTGGGATGAACATCCAGAACATGAAGCTCCCGTTCCACCACATCTCAAAGATGCTCTATTGGGTTGAGATCTGGTGACTGTGGGCCATTTTAGTTCAGTGAACTCATTGCCATGTTCAAGAAACCAATTTGAAATGAATCGAGCTTTGTGACATGGTGCATTATCCTGCTGGAAGCAGCATCAGAGGATGGGTACATGGTGGTCATGAAGGGATGGACATGGTCAGAAACAATGTTCAGGTAGGCTGTGGCATTTAAACGACGCCCAGTTGACATTAAGGGGCCTAAAGTGTGCCAGGAAAACATCCCCCACACCATTACACCACCACCACCAGCCTGCACAGTGGTAACAAGGCATGATGGATCCATGTTCTCATTCTGTTTACGCCAAATTCTGACTCTCCCATCTGAATGTCTCAACAGAAATCGAGACTCATCAGACCTGGCCACATTTTTCCAGTCTTCAACCGTCCAATGTTGGTGATCTCGTGCAAATTTAAGCCTCTTTTTTCCTATTTGTAGTGGAGATGAGTGGCACCCGGTGGGGTCTTCTGCTTTTGTAGCCAGTAACTGAGCAGATTGTGAAATACTCAGACCGGCCCGTCTGGCACCAACAACCATGCCGCTCTAAACTGCTTCAATCACCTTTCTTTCCCATTCTGACATTCAGTTTGGAGTTCAGGAGATTGTCTTGACCCCTAAATGCATTGAAAGAAGAAGAAGAAGAAATGTTACATTTATATAGCGCTTTTCCAGAGCTCAAAGCGCTTTACATAGTAGGGGGGAATCTCCTCAACCAACTGAAGCAACTGCCATGTGATTGGTTGATTAGATAATTACATTAATGAGAAATTCAATAGGTGTTCCTAATAATCCTATAGGTGAGTGTGTATGTTGGTATCCTTGCTTTATCAAAGTGATTTTTACCCATCATAAAGAAAGTTTAAAGCATTAACCAACTCTTCAGATTCACAAATGTATTAATTGTAAGAAATACAATTTGAGACTAGAAAAGCATCACATAACTAAAAGTAAAAAAAAAAAAACACTGACAAACACTTTTGTAAAGAAGTTTGGTAAATCTTCATTACACTAAATCATCCCCTGTACCCTCAAGTATAGGGGATAAAGGAGTGGATGAAAACAAATGAGCAAATTCAGAAATTCAAATTCAAACTCTTGTATATGGACTGTATACTTGTTATTGAACCTATAGGATATTGTGCGTGCTCGGTCAACACAAAATGAACAAATCACTCTTTTAGACGGCTAATATTAAAGATTCATTCAAAACCCATCATTCAATAGCAAGCACAGCTGTCAATCATGATGTTACACTCTGTTTTTATAGCATCAAATAACATACTAAAAACAAACTTACTGGAAAAATTAACATTATAACATGATAAGAACTGCCTAAAATGACTATCTCTGGACAAAAATGTGTAATTGGATTTTTTTTTAATGACACTTTTCAGGATTTGTGACGCACAACTTTGCTGTTTTAACTCCACTTTTAGGCATGCTCTCGCAAACTTCCCTTTGCGATTCCCCTCTGGGAAATCCCACCTCCACTTTGAAGTGCGGGAAGTTTATCTGGACACACTCTCGATCACTCGATTCTGACCGAGGGAGTGACAGTCTACCCAACATATACACTTCAGGCAAATCCGTAGACCACAGTGCAACACGATTGTGACGTCACAGCAGGTCGTGCCCAAGCGTACATGCAGAACTGCGTAAAATAAAAAACTATAAATAAATCCGCTCCATTGCGAATACCAAGTGATCAAAGGTTTAGTGTGTTCCATTTAAACACATTTCAAGGGTTCCGCCAGTAGTGAGTAAACCATGACGTATATGCGAGTGAATGAGATGGAGGGAAGGAAATAGTGATGAAAAAATTGCACTTAAACACAGCCTTAGTTTGGCTGTTCACTTATTATATTACTTGGCCACCGTGGAGCCTCTCTTATCTTGTAAAATGTGAGGTCTGCCCACCAATTCAAGATTACTTCTTCATGTACTGATTCACTTCAGCTCCTTTTTTCCATCCTGTTTGTCACTGTGTAAGTAATTGTTTTAATTAATAGAGCAGCATCTATATCAGAACATATTTCTGAATGCTGCTAAATCTTCTTCTTGAAAAAAGTTCTTAAATGACAACACAAATAGATTCATTGAAGTTAAAGAGTTCAGAAGGTTCTACAAAACAGGAACTTCCTTCCCTCCCTCTGCATACCCAGGAATATATGTATATTCAAGCTAATTAATGGGATTCAAACACTTACAGACAGTGCTGAATGAATTATTGATGCAGAAATCATTTATTCTCGGTTATAGCGAAGACAGGCAACTAATTACTGCAGTCTAATTTGCTTCGCTAACAAAAGACGACAGAAGCCATGCGACTGACGGAAGATCAGTGCAGAGAATTAGTGTTACTGCAGAGGGAAACAATCCTCAGTGCTTCATAGATGCCCAGTTTATCTATTAAATTTCTCTCACTGCTCACCAGATTTCATTCCCGCTCTTCAAATACTGTAAATCTGATTTAATAATTAGTTTACATATGGCAGGCTGTCCAAATAGGATCAGGCCTCCACTGGATGACACTCGGTATGAAATTGTTTGTTCTTTCCTTTCCAATTAGCATTTTATTTCAAGAATAACTGGCTTCGGCTTCTTTTACATGCATGGCAGGGAAAGCAGGACTGGCTGGAGAACTGGCACAGGTCGGAGATGACTTTCACTTCCCTAATTGGATTTCCTGCTGTCAGTGACGAGCTCATGGAGCTGGACAGACGCCAGTCGACTGCATCTGGGTTCGGTCCTTCAAGCTTCAGCGGTTCGCTGATTCTCATTCATTACGCTGGCGTGTGAAAGTGTTTCTCGGAATAAGGAAATTGGAGGAAAGCACCAACGGCAAATGCAGGTGAAAGATCTGAACAATCACAACTGTGATGATGCTCGGGTGATGCGGGTCAATTTGAGGTGATGTGGGTTTTATCTTTTTCCACCATTGACAGAATTTTCCCCAACTCTATATTCCTGCAATACCAGAGGTTGCAGTTTCAGTAACCCATTTTTTAGGACCCTAATGCTTTGTGACAGCGCCACCTATCCAGTTCTACTCCAACAGAGGAGACCTGAATTGAACCTAAAACAAACAAATGCAAATACTAGACCCATGTTAATTACTCTCTTTCCAGCTTATTTTTAACTTAAGAGCCGGAAGATTTGTTTTCCTGTTGTTTTAATCTATCAACATACTAATAAACATGCTAGTTTCTATGCAAACAGTTACTTCACTTTAAGTCGTTCACACATCAGATGGTAACAGAAGATATCTTGCTTCTCGTCTTTCTGTCCGTCAAAACTGAAATTAAAACCAGAGTATAAAGTCTCATATATTGAAACAAATTAGGTACGTGTTTCAAGAGGGTTAACGGTTGTGTTTTAGGGTTAGAGGTTGGTTAGGACTGTAGAGGATTATACAGTGAAGACCTGAGGAACAGGATGATGAATGAAGACCTCGAGTCAGAACTGAGTAAAATTTTCTGCAGAATAGTTTCCAGTTTCATCAGCAGAAGCGTCAAGTCTCACAAGGAGTTTGTGGGCCGCCTCGCATACATCCACAATGTTACATCAATTATACTCTAACAGAAGCTAATAGCTATGTCGTTACTCAAGGTCAAATGATTCTGATCGGCTAAGAAAGACTACTCACAAAATAGTCAGAAGCACATCTCCATCCATCACAATGCCGAAGCTTAAACTCTATTTTGAGGTACATGATGACCTTCTGGGTCTCAGAACTGCGTTTCTAGGCATCCGCTTGTCGAGGAAAACAAGTTCTTTTGTCTCCCCAAGATGCCAGTTGTTCATCTCACCAATACTGATCTGTAACCGAGCACACTAACGCACACACAGAGTTTCTTCAAGGTTGAAGTTGGTCGAGCTCTGGCTCTAAACAAGAAACTTTCCCCAAAACACTGATAACATGTTCTTTCTCTCAGTTAGAGTTTCTCTCAGTAAATGCCTTACACAGACTGGTTACATAAGCGAAAGACTGAAGTGTACATAAAGTCATTCAAAACCTTAAATTATAAGTCAATATCTTGATTATTAATCACTCAAAATTATATATATATTGAAGCGGCAGTGGATTCTGGAATCGGACCCTTCAGGCAGGATTGCTACCATGACTCCTGTCCAGTGTGTCAATTGTGCACTTCCTGTCTGCCGTGTCCTTTTGTCACTTTACAGTAGCCACATTACCCTGCAGCCTAAGACAGGTTGCCCACTGAAGCTAAGCAGGGTTGAGCCTGGTGCTCACCCTGCGGTCTTTGTGGGTCCTAATGCCCCAGTATAGTGATGGGGACACTGTACTGCAACACGCACTGTCTTTCGGATGAGACGTTAAACCGAGGTCCTGACTCTCTGTGGTCATTAAAAATCCCAGGATGTCTTTCGCAAGAGTAGGGGTTTAACCCCGGCATCCTGGCCAAATTTGCCCATTGGCCTTGGTCTATCATGGCCTCCTAATCCCCTCCCCCCCATACTAATTGGCTTCATCACTCTGTCTCCACCAATAAGCTGGTGTGTGGTGAGCGTTCTGGTGCAATATGGCTGCCGTCGCATCATCCAGGTGGATGCTGCACCTTGGTGGTGGTTGAGGAGATTCCCCCCCCCCCCCACTATGTAAAGCGCTTTGAGCTCTGGAAAAGCGCTATATAAATGTAACATTTCTTCTTCTTCCTCTCTGTAAGGTCATGGTTACACTTCCTCTCGTGAGGTCAATTGTCACTTCCTATCTGGTGTGTCATGTGTTGTTTCACTTCCAGGTCCCTTCTGTGTTTCCTCTCGTGCCCTTCCTGCACCTGTCTTGTCATCACTTACATCATTAGTCTACCCAGGTGTTCGTCATTCCCTTGTGTATAAAACCCTCTTGTGTTTCTCTTATCTTTGTCAGTTGTTGAGGTTGTCATTGTGTTTCTGTCGTAGAATCTCCATGATCCGTTCTGCTTCCTTGATCATAGTCTCCAGGTTTGCACAAGTGTGCTTCTTTTGTTTATATAAAGTGTTTTGTTTTCATTTTTGTGAATAAAGGAGTGTTTTCAGTTGAAACCAGCTTCCTCTTCGTTCCTCTCCGCATCGCACACTAATGATTCGTATGCAGGACAAAATATCAATTTCTAAATATCAATTGAACTCTTTCCCCACGATTTAACAGCATTTTACTGAAAAACTGCCGAATATTTACTGTCTGAATTGTTGACCCAGAATGAGCGATAGGACTGTGAATCTTTGGGAGTGTTGATGGACTCCATCTGTGTTTTGATCATCGTTCTGAATCCCATCTGGATTCATACAACAAAATATTCTGGGGGCCATAAAACTTTTGTGAAAATGATCAAAAATGCTGGCGCTGGCTGGCAACTTTAAAATAAAATAAAAAAGCTGGTGGGGAAAGAGTTAAATAATTAAACAAATCAATTGTAGTGTTAGTTCTGGCAGGTCATGTCAGTCAAGCTTGCATCAGCTGATCCATGTCTACTTATAGGAACATCCTGCTTATCACAGCATCCCAATATGAGGATCATTCAGTTTTAACAGCAGCTTTAATTAAATATTTAATTATAATATACTCTTTACAGTGTACTGTGTATGTGTACATATACATACACACACTCATTGGCCACTTTCAGATGTGACAGAAGTGTCATCTGGATGATGAATCAGTGTGTTTTGTGAGATGCTGCAGTGTCTTTATAATTCCATTCATGTGTTGGAGCAGTTGCATGTGCAGTATTATCAGCCTTGATATCTTCAAAATGACATGTGGTGAAATTCCTTCATGTGTGCGCTCTGTTTGACAAATCCATGCATGTTTGACATAGATAATGTTTGCACTATCTGCGTCTGCAGGCCATGCTTAATCCACAAACTCTGTTACAACATCTCAGTATGGGATGGAATAACCACAGCAGGTCATTTGTTTACTCACCTTTCCACTGATTACAGGACAGACGGCACCGGTTTTCATTTGGACTGAGGATCTGAATGTACAAACATCTGCACTGGCTTCAGGAAATTAGATCACATGACCAATGCAGCATATTTTAATTGTACAACAAAAAAGCAAAGCTTCTAACAGCTTCCAAAAAAACATTAAGACAAATGATGACATGAAATGCAGCTCCATTGAGGGGTGCATGAAGCTCGGATGCTCATGATAACTCTCTCTCTCATCCCAGTAAACTCTCATTTGGTGTCATTTATACTGCTCAGAAGACAAAGGATCAGAAATCTCGACATTTATAACATGGGTTATGTTTTTTAGGACAGCAGGCAATACCAAATACACTTTCTCTCTGTTTCAGAGCCTGTTGTGCTGCCTTGATGTCTGCTCTCTTATCATAGGCATGAAGCGTGGAGGAGATTCACTCGCATCATTTCCAACAGAGTTTGACTTTAGGATGTTGCCAAGCAATACTCTAATACGTTATGAAATACATCAGACACACAAATATTGAAGAAAACTCATTTCCAATTATAGATTTTTTTTGTACATTTTAGAGGTGAATCAAGTAATGTATTTCAAAGATAATCATTTAAAAAATACATGGAAAATAGTCTAATTTCGAAAACAATCAATACATTTTAGAATGGAATCAAGTTATTTTAATTAAAGATAGTCATTATGACTATGTAAATAAATGCAAAATACTTTCCAAAACATTTCCAGTTAGATTTTCTTTTTATAGATACATTTAAAAATGAATGCAGATGTTATTTCAAAGATATTAATTCTAAAAAACATTTTTATCAGTACATTTTAGAATGGTATTAAATTATTTTAAAGATAACCATTTTAAAACATAGTATTCATATTACGTAAATAAATAAAATCAATTTAGCAGTCTTGAATATTATTTTCACTGAGCTCATCGCAGTGCATTCTAGGACTGCCTGAACTCTAGAACACATGCAGTGATGCTTTGACACCATTTATGCCAAAAAATCACGATTTAAGAATTTTGTCCCTTTCAGATGGAATTCATCAATCTAAAACAAATGGTGCTGTCACGGTCCTGTCTTGTCATTTATTCCCTTCCAGGTCCCTATATGTGTCTTCCAGGTCCTTCATGCTCCTGTCTGTCTAATCACTTACCTAAAGTCTTGTCAGCTGTTCCCTCTTTGCCTCGTGTATTTATACCCTCCTGTGTTCCCTTGTCTTTGTCGGATGTTAACTTGTGTTGGGTGCTGTTACGTGTGTGTGTGGATGCATTCCTTTCCGTTTTTCAAGTATTTCCTAGTTCTCCGAATTTTGCACTAAGAGAGTGCTGATTATGTTCTTGATTAGTGAATAAAGTCTCCTCGTCTCGCCGTATCACACACCAGGACCCACCACATTACAGGTACAAAATCTGTGACTGGGATGGTACCCTTTAAAAAAGGTTATAATATGTACAATTTAGGCACTAATACTGTATGCGCACTTTTGGTACTAGTGTAACCTACCTTAGTTTGAGGAACTGATGTGCCCTCGCAGGCTCTTTATTCTACAGTGTGTTGGACTCACCTAAGAGAGTGAGCATGCACAAAGTTGAACTGGAATGATTAATTAAAAGAAATTCCACACAGGAATTAAAGACAGGAATTTCATTCGTCCAAGTTTTGCAACAAAACATAAATACATTATCAATTTATTAATTTATGCTGACTGTTGTCTTTCTACACGTTGATGTCATTGTGTGAAGTTTTAGCAAGTGATCTTACATCATGGTCAATACATGAAAGTGTAATATATTTAATAAATAATCATTATTAATTATATATTTAATTATAATGTTCCATATGTTCAGTGTATGCGCACATGTTTGCTGTGAATAATGAATTTGTAATTTAATTTGTAATTTTTTTAATTTGTAATAAAATAAATTTCATTTTTTATTTAAAAAAAAAAAAATAAAAAAAAAAATATATATATATATATATATATATATATACAGTGTATATATATATATATATATATATATATAACTATTATATACAACTTCAATTAAAATAGCAGTTAAGAATGTCTTAGAATTTAATTGCATTACAATACAATTAATTGAATTACAATTGCAATGGAGAAAATTCAAAATTCAGCATTCAGTTTGCAGTTAAATTGTCTTCCTCAGTCTTTCCCAGTTCAGTTCTGAACGGCTCCCATGATGTCGTCTACTTGTGCGGCTTCAGATCTTTCTTTCCCCTGCGCTCAAGCGTCTATTTATTACAGCCGCAACCCGTCAGCCTGATATTAATAACTCAAAGTCATGAGTGATTCAAAAAAAGAGCCATTAAAGGAGCATGTGCTTCAGTGTGATCTGTGACCGGCACGTTTTACACACGGCTCCTTATTCGGCCGTCTATCCTGCTGATGATTCATCGTTTGAACAGAGCTTCTCATGCTCAATTCATCTCACTCTATGACGCCCAAAATACCCTTTTTCTTACCAATGTCTATTCAGGCAAAAAGACAAAGTGAGCTGCGCGTGATAAATGATGATTACCGTGAGAGGTGAGTGGCAGACGGCCTCGTGTGAGGGCGACAGACAAGAACAGGGGCAATAATGCCAACAACCCTCTGGCGCTGCTGCCAGGGTCGAACCTCTCCCGGAGGCTGCCAATCAAAAAAAGTCCCACGTAAGACCGGCGCAGACTTTAAATTCATTTGTGGCAGGCAGTCCTCTAAATCATACTCGTGTGAAAAAACTCCCTTTGTCTTTTCTGTGACGTGCAAGAAGTCTTGTAAATGAGCAGCTTTTGATTGAAGCACCATGTCTTATAGAGTTTGTCCCTGAACTTCCAGAAATAAATTATTGGCTGTAGAAAGAGGAACAAAAGATTTGAAATTCGGCTGCAATTACTAGAGTGAAGACGTCACATCACTTCTGATGATTCTTCCATTATTACGCCCATGTATCCATCCATCCATTCATCAGTCCATCCATCCATCAGTCTATCTATTCATCCATCCATCCATTCATCAGTCCATCCATACATCAGTCTATCTATTCATCCATCCATCCATTCATCAGTCCATCCATCCATCAGTCTATCTATTCATCCATCCATCCATTCATCAGTCCATCCATACATCAGTCCATCTATTCATCCATCCATCAGTCCATCTATTCATCCATCCATCCATCAGTCCATCCATCAGTCCATCCGTCCATCAGTCTATCTATTCATCCATCCGTCCATCAGTCTATCTATTCATCCATCCGTCCATCAGTCTATCTATTCATCCATCCATCCATTCATCAGTCCATCCATACATCAGTCCATCTATTCATCCATCTATTCATCCATCCATCCATCAGTCCATCTATTCATCCATCCATCCATTCATCAGTCCATCCATACATCAGTCCATCTATTCATCCATCCATCAGTCCATCTATTCATCCATCCATCCATCAGTCCATCTATTCATCCATCCATCCATCAGTCCATCTATTCATCCATCCATCCATCAGTCCATCCATCAGTCCATCCGTCCATCAGTCTATCTATTCATCCATCCGTCCATCAGTCTATCTATTCATCCATCCATCCATTCATCAGTCCATCCATACATCAGTCCATCTATTCATCCATCTATTCATCCATCCATCCATCAGTCCATCTATTCATCCATCCATCCATCAGTCCATCTATTCATCCATCCATCCATCAGTCCATTTATCCATCCGTCCATCAGTCTATCTATTCATCCATCCATCCATTCATCAGTCCATCCATACATCAGTCTATCTATCCATCCATCCATCCATCAGTCTATCTATTCATCCATCCATCAGTCCATCTATTCATCCATTCATCCATCAGTCCATCTATTCATCCATCCATCAGTCCATCTATTCATCCATCCGTCCATCAGTCCATCCGCCCATCAGTCTATCTATTCATCCATCCATCAGTCTATCTATTCATCCATCCATCCGTCCATCAGTCCATCTATTCATCCATCCGTCCGTCCATCAGTCCATCCATCAGTCTATCCATCCATCAGTCCATCCATCCATCCATCTATTCATCCATCCATCCATCCATCTGTCCATCGGTCCATCTATTCATCCATCCGTCCATCAGTCCATACATCAGTCTATCTATCCATCAGTCCATCCTTCCATCAGTCCATCCTTCCATCAGTCCATCCGTCCATCAGTCCATCTATCTATCCATCCATCAGTCCATCCGTCCATCAGTCCATCTATCTATCTATCCGTCCATCCATCCATCAGTCCATCTATCTATCCATCCATCAGTCCATCCGTCCATCAGTCCATCTATCTATCTATCTGTCCATCCATCCATCAGTCTATCTATCCATCCATCCGTCTATCTATCCATCCATCCATCCATCCGTCTATTTATCTGCCCATGTATCCATCCATCCATCCATCTATCTATCTATCATCCATCCATCTATCTATCCATCTGTCTATCTGACTATCTGACTATCTATCTATCTATCTATCTATCGGCCCATGTATATATCTATCATCCATCCATAATCCATCCATCATTTCTTATCTATTTATCTATCTATCATTACTAATCCATCCATTCATCCAAAATCTATTTATCATTTCTAATCCATCCATTCATCTATCTATCTGATGAATTGTGTGTAATTCAAATTCCCAATTGAACGCTGTGTAACTGCGGTGTGAAGCACTGAGGTTATTCATTTGTTGTTTATCTTCAATATTAAAGCAGGGAAAAATAATCAACGTCTAATCTAAACGCTCCATTGTCACTGCAGCAAAAGAAAAAATAACATTCACTTGTAAAATGAAAATACTAATCTTGTGCTATAGAGTTCTTCATCTGCCAAGCTGTTTTGCACCAGCAGGAAGCGTAAGTGCAGGAAACCTCTAAGGCCCTGATTGCATGATCTGCTTGTTTGTAGCGAGAAGAAGAGCGTTTTTTTCCTCCTGGCTTGGATGCGATGGCCTCTCTGGAGGCTTTTGAGGGGTGTTAAACGTTCCTTCTGATGTGCTTCAGCAGGGGATATGGCTTTGATTTCAGATAACCTCATTGTTTTCAGATCAGGCGCTCGTTGGATCTGGACTTTAAGATGTGATCGATAACAATGCCATTAAGATTCTGTTCGCACCTCAGCCTCGACTTCATTAAGACGATGGCTTTTTCCTTTGATATATTCTCAACACTGGCACCGGCTGGCGCTCTGTTTATTTGTTTCCTTTTGTTATTCACGATTTGTGTGATTCTCCACAACACCCTTTTGTTTCCGTGCTGATGTGATCTGCGATGTTTGTGCCAGATTCATATCAAATCAATCCTGACGGAACATCTCTGAGAATGAAAAGTCAAATATGCTCCATGCATCAGGTGATCTCAAACAGAAGGCGCAATATTCATCTCCAGCTTTATGCCTTTATTTATTGAGCTTAGTAATAATCGTATCAATAAAATATGCAGATGAAACCATATATGCAAAGCAAATCTGCACAAATTAGCGATTGTTTTTGAGTAACAAAGTGAATCAGATTCATTAAATTATTATACATCAAGAGTTCCATTTGTTCTTAGTGAATTTAATCGTGTTTTGTTGTTAATTTGCTGTGACCAGATGCACAATTTTCACCTGCTAGACAATAAAACAGTTGAAAAAACCCACAGATGCACATCGAAGGAGGGTCCTGACTTTTTTTGACCACCCTAGCAACCACATAACACCTGGCAACCATCCACAAAAGGCACAGGTAAGCACAAAAAATGTAAGAATCTAGTTGAATATGGAGTTTCTGGAAGGTCACCTTGGTCATAGATGCATTAGTCACACTGGAATTGGAACTGCGAATGCAATATGTTTGTGTGTGTGTGTATATATATATACATGCATATATGTGAAAGGATGTGCATTGTAGATAGGAATAAAAAAGGAGGGATGCTTCAGTAATGATTTCACTCAAGTAACATATTCCTGACTCTGTGAACTAAATCCAAGCTTTTGTTCCCGAATACATGTGGACGTGTACAGATCTCCCATGAGGCTTTGCACACAGTACAGGATGATGCATTAAATGCCAATTCCACTGCAGTACAGAAGAGGACTGATACCAGTCGCAAATGTCTTCAACAAACAAGTGGTATGTGTTTGCAATTCCCACATTTCTCAGAGGCAGGATAACAGTTACCAAACCTCCTGTTTATAACCTTAAAGCCAGCACACAATAAGTCATAAATCCTGAAAATGAAATCTGCCGTGTGCATGCAGCTCCCATCCAGGAGACACAAACACTCACATGCCGCTGATACAGCTGCCCATCTGCAATCTCCCTGCATCTGAATAATGAGGCTGCCGAACGGCCCTGAGATTCATATGGATCTGCGTTCGGCACGGGACTCTATATTTCTTCAATTGCCAATACAGGAGGAGTCATGCTGGCAATAATGACATCATGGAGCGTCCGTGGCGATGATATGGAGGAGCTGGATGATACTGTGCGCTCCTTCAAGATAGGAGGTGAGAAATGTGATGCATCCACAAATGCAGGTGTCATGCAAAACACAAGGGCATTTTTGCAATGTAAAAAGCAATACATTATGCAATTATTTATTTTATTAGGAAAATGCCTTTTATATACATTGTCAACTCATTATGAAGTAATTCATTATGTAATTTAATGACGTTTTGCTTGGGAAAAGTAAATTAAGGAATGACTTTTCTTCTAATTCACTGTAATTTGCGTTAAGTCTGAATTAATTGCAATAAATACTGTATAGACTAGAAGAATTCTATATAAAACAATAGTGGATTTAACAAGCATTTTACATCCAATTTATGTAAAACTATTTGTTTTTAATGTAACCTTTTCTCTTTAAATGATTGGGTCAGTTCAAGAATAATTTATGCAATTTTAAATGATTTATTTGAAATAATTAAGTTCCTTGAATTGTTCAACTGGTCAAGATTGGATTTCATTTTTAGATTAACTTAATCCTGATTAACAGTCAAAAGTTTGAAATATTCTTGAAAGTCGTTCATCAATTCTGTATTTATTTAATTCTGAACACACACAAAACTCAAAAAATATTGTTACAATTTCAAAGAACTGTTTTCTATGTGAACATATAGTAAAGTGTCATTTATTCCTGTGATTAAAGCTGAATTTATTAGATGATAAATACAGTAAAACAGTGTAATATTATATCAGTGTAAAACAGCTGTTTTCTATGTGAATGTATAGTAAAGTGTCATTTATTCCTGTCATTAAAGCTGAATTTATTAGATGATAAATACAGTAAAACAGTGTAATATTATATCAGTGTAAAACAGCTGTTTTCTATGTGAATATATAGTAAAGTGTCATTTATTCCTGTGATTAAAGCTGAATTTATTAGATGATAAATACAGTAAAACAGTGTAATATTATATCAGTGTAAAACAGCTGTTTTCTATGTGAATGTATAGTAAAGTGTCATTTATTCCTGTCATTAAAGCTGAATTTATTAGATGATAAATACAGTAAAACAGTGTAATATTATATCAGTGTAAAACAGCTGTTTTCTATGTGAATGTATAGTAAAGTGTCATTTATTCCTGTCATTAAAGCTGAATTTATTAGATGATAAATACAGTAAAACAGTGTAATATTATATCAGTGTAAAACAGCTGTTTTCTATGTGAATATATAGTAAAGTGTCATTTATTCCTGTGATTAAAGCTGAATTTATTAGATGATAAATACAGTAAAACAGTGTAATATTATATCAGTGTAAAACAGCTGTTTTCTATGTGAATGTATAGTAAAGTGTCATTTATTCCTGTCATTAAAGCTGAATTTATTAGATGATAAATACAGTAAAACAGTGTAATATTATATCAGTGTAAAACAGCTGTTTTCTATGTGAATATATAGTAAAGTGTCATTTATTCCTGTGATTAAAGCTGAATTTATTAGATGATAAATACAGTAAAACAGTGTAATATTATATCAGTGTAAAACAGCTGTTTTCTATGTGAATATATAGTAAAGTGTCATTTATTCCTGTGATTAAATCTGTATTTTCAGCATCATTCCTCCAGCCTTCAGTGTCACATGATCCTTCACAAACCATTCTGATATAATAATTTGATGCTCAACAAACATGTGTTTTCAACAGTGATGATGATAATACAAGTAATAAGAAATGTGTTCTGTTATTTGAACATTTGCAACTTTTGTTATAGTATAATGTGATTCGTGACATTTAATTCAAAGAGCATTAATTGGCTTATTTTGATGGCAAAGACTAAACAAAACAAGTTATAGGATTTCAAAGTTCTTTCAGCGAATGCAATCATTCAGAGGTGGAAGGAGGTTCACGTTTTGATGCGGAGGGGAAGGATTGAGACGACAGCGCTCATTTGCATGGCTGATTTAATGACACTTAGTCGGCAGCCGCACAGATCGATTTGAATCTCCTCATCTGTTCATCAGGGCTTGAGTCCGTCATGAAGTTTAAGTGCGTGTTGTAAAATGAGATCAGCTCTTCGATTTTTCTCCACATCTGTGCTGATGCATTTGTGAGTAGAGCATTTACTCTCAGAGAGCTTTTGACACCTTCACATGTCAATTAGATGTGAAAACTATTTGAATATGGAGAGGTTTCAGGAATTAAGAGTCGTAGATGTTCAGTAGTGCAGATGGTGTCATTTTATCTCATCATATGACAGTTTTAGTCCTATGTTTCTATCCATGATACTGAAAATCAATACAAATTTAGTAAAATATTAACTTTCATCTGTCTATCGCCATCTCTGGTTGAAACGTACAATTGCAAGTTACTTGAGGAGTTGTTTTATGAATTTTCTCTTTTACCCCAAAATAAGACTCTTTTCAGAGCTCAGCATTTCATTTCATAAATGTATCATCATATTATTGATATTTATTAAACGTTTGAACATAAAAAAAGTTTAATTCATTAACATTTAATCAGTTGTTGTTACATATTTGTTTTACCCCAAAATGAGACATTTTTCTAGAGAGGATAAAGTTCGTCGAGACAAACTTTAGAAGTTGGCTGAGAACATCGCACCAGAAACTTTAAATTTGCATGTTGGTAGCACAATTTAACATTAACTACGAAGTACGTTACGAAACCAGGAATTAACAGGTTGCTAAGGTGTTCTGGGTGGTTGCTAGGGTGTTGCTAGGCAGTTGCTAGGGTATCCGGGGTGGTTGCTAGGGTAACCAGAGTGGTTGCTAAGGTGTTGCTAGGTGGTTGCTAGGGTTACTGGGGTGGTTGCTAGGTTGTTGCTAGGCGGTTGCTAGGGTATCCTGAGTGGTTGCTAGGGTGTTGCTGGGTGGTTGCTAGGCAGTTGCTAGGGTATACGGGGTGGTTGCTAGGATGTTACTAGGTAGTTGTGAGGTGTTCTGGGTAGTTTCTATGGCATTCTTAGCACAATATAACACTTAGCTAATCGCTATTAGCATGTAGCTATTCACAGCTAGCATGTGTAGCATGTTGACAGTCCTGTTTGCTAGCATGAGTCAATAGAACCAAACCCCATGTCTCTACGATGCTCGGATCCAGAGATATAGGTCTGGCGAAACGGTTGCTAAGGTACTCTGTTTGGTTGTTAGGGAGTGGCTTCATAGTGATCCTGAGACACTCATTGGTTGCCTGATTAAAAAGAGCCATCCCACTTGAGTGTACGATACTGTGATGCAGAGTTACATTCAATACAAAATCCCTATGCAAGTGACCATGAAACATGAAGGGAATGAAGCAGTCACAATAATGTGCTTTAATTCACTAGATTTCTTAGAAAACACTGAATTTAATTGTTTATCATCATATCATGAACTGAATTTGATTAACATTTTTTTTATTATTTAAATGGTTAAAAAAAATTTAAATGGCTATTAAAAATTTATTTAAAAAAATAAAAATGTAATATAATAGCCATTTAAAATCAATTGTAATTTACCTCTTCCAATAAATTCATGATAAATGGATTATTATTTTTTTCATTTTTACCACCAAATTAAACGTTAGCTTGATGGATGCATCTGTCCCAATAACGTATTTTTTAAATATTTAAGTTTGGCAGATATTTCAGCAATTCATTTGATAAATCATTTTATTTAAAAAAATGTAATCATTTTATAAAGTAATAGGACAGTGGAATGAACCATATCCCACGTATGACTCTTGGTGAGCGTTCTGGTTGAACATGTTTCTCTGTTTTAGTGTATTATGTGTTCAGATGTGCTGCAGGTACATTCGTCACGCTCTGATGTGACTTTAATCTTGTCAGTGACTGTTTGGACCTGACAGGGAACGCAGAGGCCGCTGACGTGTCATTGTGCGTTTGGCTTGCTTCTCTGGAAGCCCAATTATGATTAATGGCAATGAGGCACAACAACACGAGCTACATGAGCATGTAATCATCATTAATTACTCTAAAGCTGAATGTGTTGTTGTTCCTCTGGCATTAACTTATCACCGAAAACACTCCACTCCAATGGACAATGAATCAGGGTTCAGAAACACAACAGGAGGGTTCAGTCCAAAGTTACCGCAGGCTGAAAACATACAATTTCTTCTGATTTATTGGTGCTTCCAAACAAGCTTTAACGTGCCTCTATTATGCTTTTGCTGATATTATCTCTCATAGTGTGTAATTATCTTGTAGTGTGAAATAAAGCCGTTTTGGGAATGTAAAAGGTCTGCAAAAGCTTAAAGATCAAGTTGTTCAATAAATGCAGTGATTGTCTCCTAAAAGAAAACGAGTCATCAGTAATTCAAGTCTTCCTGCATGAAACTATGTAGGTTTGTAACAAATTCATGTAATGTCAGCTTTATATAAGTTGTTTGGCAGATGATGCATGAGGATGAGAATGAGTGAGGCACGGAAGACAGGAATAACTGTTCAAATAAAAAGTTCAAAAAGGAATAAAAGTTCTCTTTAATTACAAAACACTTTCAAAGCACAAAAGGGCACTTCTTGTGCAAAACAGAAATGATAGTCCAACGGGATACACACAGGGAGAAACACACCATCAAAAACATGCACACATTAAAAACGACTGATCAAGCCTGAGGGAAACACAAGGGAATAAATGCACAAGGGGGGATTAGACACAGGTGACAAGACTGACGAGGTTGTAACTGCTCAACTGAGAACTCCCAGCAGACCAAATACACTATGATATTTAGAAGGAGGACTCTGACTAGAATTGATGTTGAGACCCAGAAATCTACTAAATAAATTAAATGCAAAAATGTTTATATTAAATAACCCAAACACAACCATCATATGTACAAAACCCAACGAAAATAACAAAGAAGAGATATTGCATAAACAGTCCTCTAGAAGGTGAAAAGTTGGGAACCAAAAATCAATCCGATTGCCCAGTAAATCGTCACAATGTTTCTGTCTTCATACATTGGGTTCCATAGCGCTCACAATCATGGAACCATGTGATGCAAAAGTATTCCTCCAAATATGTTGTATCCACTGATGGTTTAGACATAAGAATCACCAAGACACCCATGAATCAAGATGGACGCTCATGAAGTCCTTTTTGGATGGGCTTAAAACAACCGTTTCCCAACCCGGACTAGAATGGCAAGTTAGTTTCAGTGAAGGCCACAGTGTTGCCAGATTGGACAGACGATTTCCAGCCCAACTACCGCAAAAAAACCCGCCCATTTAAAAAAAATACCCGCCCAAGACCAAAATTGTTGACTGGGAGGGAGAGAGACCTACACGCGATTGTTGAGGTTTTATTGGAATTTTATGCATTTGTAGGCTTGTTTTAATGGAATTTATATGCATTTATATATGAAATTTGGGCAGGTTTGTCATCAAAAATAAGCCCAATTTTTATCGACCAGCCCAATGCATTTTTTTCAGGTCGGACGTGACCAAAAGGAGCCCAATTGGGCGGGAACCCGCCCAATCTGGCAACACTGGAAGGTCATGCTTCTCTCCAACCAAACATACTCTTACTCTACCTTCTCTGACCTTTATATCACAGGAATTAGTACTCTGGAGAGCCCTCTTGAGCATAGGAGAAGTATTACAACAAAAACCCTAGTAACTGCTCTACGCACCGTTACAAAGTGATGGATGACGAAACAGGTGAATGGAAAGACACTGGGAGAATCACAGGAGGAAACAGGAAGAGGTAGGAACGTCTACTTTGGCTCAATTTCTGTAGTTGTTGCTGAGACTGGAAGAGTTGAAAAAGCAAATCCACTTTGTTGCACTTCTAAAGGATGAAACTCGGGCTCGAACTGATACTGAAACAAGCTGGGCTGTCTGACCAATCAGAGAAGAGCAGGGTCTTGGAAAGGAGGAGTTTAGAGAGACACTAAGAAAAAAAGAAATTATGCTGCTATATATATTATGAGAAAATTTGTTTTTGTTTTTTTATTCAGATGCATGCAAACCTATTGCATGAGACTCCAAAACAAAATTAGGAACCTACTACATAGTCTGTTTTTGTGCTTTTCTTCTTAATATCTGTATTCACGCTCTAACAATGTGAAATCAAGAATTATGGCAAAATGCTGATAAGGCTGTTGCTCGTGTTGTGTTATTTAAATCCAAAAATTTCAATTGAGGTTTGGCAAATACGTTGACCTTTTAGATCAATTTCTCGTAAATGCATTCCTCATGTCTTATCTTGCTGTGAAAAATAATAACTGCCAGGTAAATTGTATCTGTGATTTGCACGTGATAAATACTCTTTTAAGGCCACATTAAACTGTACAATTTCATGCCGCCTGGTTCCAAGTTGAATATAGAAAGCTTAATGGAGCCATATGAAGCCATGCATAATTCATGATCTCTGCATATCTCTGAGAATTACACTCAAAATATAAGAGTGAAAATGGATATGTGAGTCGAGTCAAAAGTGCCAACTTAAACAGAAGTGAATCTGAGGGCTGTTTCACCCTCTTCCGTTTTCTTCTGGTTTTCTCTGAGTTTTGAAGTTCTCTAACATGAAAAGTTTGTGAGTTACAGCGCGTCACAGACTTCCTCTGCTGGAAGGGTTTGCTAATGTAATTATGGATAATTGGTGATCTGACAGCAGAAGAATTAAATTGATAATTAGCTTTTCAAAAGGGAAAATAATTACTTTCTGTTTGAGATTTGTAGTCGCTTTCAAATGGATGTCTTTGGACAGACTCCAGATAGCGGAGGTTTGACTTTGAGAATGATTCGTTTCATAAGCACACAGATGATATCAAAGTTTGACTCGATGCTTTACTCTCACTCATGGATCGCCTTTGCCAGGTTTCTCTCAACCGTTTATTAGATTGTCTGGATGTGTTGTGTTGAAACTCTTGGGTTATTACTAGGGCTGGGTGTTAAATTTCACAATTCGATTTTGATTTACAAGCTTGCGGTATACGGTTCACTTCTGATTTTGATTCAATTTGATATCGATTAATTGGGATGTATACATGAAAACATTTCTCAAGGAAAAAACTATTTCTCAACTAATGGTATATACAGCCGACCCCAGTTAATACAGTTTTATAATATTAAAGATTACTGATTAATATAGGCTATTTACTTTTAAATGACACATAAGTACGTTTTTATAATAATAATGATATAATGATAATATTTTAATGACAATTATGTTTCTACTCATTTTTTATGTGAACATTTAAACGGTGGCTGTCATAAAAACATGACTGATATTTTGACATTAAAAGTTGAAGAACAAGTTAAGCAAAAATACAATGAATGTGCAATATTACATGTTTTTTTGTTTTTATGTTCCTCCCCTTAAATTTTCATGCTAACTATCGGGTTTATGAAAGGCTTTTTTGTGGTAAATGTAACGTTATGTAACATATCGTTTACCAGCTTGTTTGAAAGACTTGATTTTGCCATGTTTCTGGATCAACATATTTTGTATGTCCTAAATTCCTGTCCTAACCCTGTCCCTACCTATCTAAGCCAGAGGGAAGTGATAGTGAATAACACTGACGTTGAAGCATCTGACACTGGTCATTAGACTAAACGTCAACTTGTCTCTCGTATCTGATTGGTTGATTGGAATGCTGATCCAGGAACATTGTGTACTTGGTTAAATCACGTTCATTGTTGAAAGACATGAGACACGATACGGATTCCAGTAAGTTTTTCTGTATCTTTCTAACATAACTTCTGATGTTCATTCATGTATATTTCATGCTGTAACTAGTAGTAAAGAGGAAGAGATAATCGGTTGACTTGAGGAGTGCAGCGATTCGTCACAAAGCCACATTTACTGTTTGATTTCTGTAGTAAAATTGACTGAATTTGAAAGCTGAGACTTTGTTTTTTTAAATCAAAACTAACAAAGCACAACGCTTACTGTGATTTATACGGTTACATTTGATTGGTTGAACATTCCAAGGTGTTCAATTATTTTCAGAAAAAACTCACAACTAATGTAGTTCCAGCAGGTTTTGACCGCATTACAGCTCCGTATCATCTCGCTAAATGATTTCAGTCATTTCAAAGGTCCTTACAGCCAAAAAAAGCAGAAGAACCAAAACCCACAATCACACAGAACAAACAGATCAATATTTTAAACAATAGGATGATAAACAAATTATTTCCATGTTTTTGCCACAACATTGTTTTATTATGTAAGGAAAGCACTCTTTCTCTCAAACACACTCACAGACATACAGTACATACACACACACACACTCACACAGAAATGTGTTGTCGGCGCTCGCTGTTCTGATTATTTTATCTATAAAATAATTTAACAACTTAAAAGCTATATGATATTTCTCACTAGTGAGGTCATAACAGGGCTGTTCTTGAAGCAGATAAACTTACAGTAGAAATGCTGCTGACGAACACACTCGGTCAATTCACACACGATTAATCTCTCTCTCTCTCTCTGCTATCAATAGCTGAAGGCGACACTAGCTCTAAAGTGGCAATGGAAGTTTGGGATTAGAGGCGTAAGAAATTATTCCTACACACGAGCGTTTTAAGGACAAAAACCTGACAAATGTCTTAATGCACCATATGAACAATCTTTTAAGGTGTGGTAGCCTTAAAGGATTAATAATAATAATAATAATAAAATTAAGGAATAAGAGGAATAATTTACTCCAGGCCATTGAATTATTGAAAAATAACAACAACAACAAAATACACCATTGTGGCCGCATTAATTCAACAGTCTGTCGTCAGTTATTCCGTACATATTGGATAAAGTTTTGTATATTTGTTATCCAATATGTAAGGAATAACTGCATCAAGAAAGCTTTTTTTTCTTTAATTTTTTACCCAGCTCTAGTTATTATTTACTCTCTGTTTTTATAATATGCATTGACTTTCCTGTCACTGACGTTAACTAGTCAACGATTAAAATATGCAAAAGCAATCATCCCACTCAGTGTGAAAAGAGCTGCATAATTCAGCTGAAAACGTGATATCTTCAAACCTCTGCTGACATCACAGCCATTAGATTTACTACAGATTAAAAACAAAAGGAAATATTTTTAGAAAAATTATAATGCAAGACAACCCTTTTGAAAGCACAAATATTGTTCATTTTAATATGCAGATGATTGGTGACCTTGACTTTGTTGTGTTGTTCTTGTTATTGTTGGGGCTTTTGTGGTCGTTGCTTTTCCTTTAGGTTCCTCTTACATTCTTCTGTCAGTTCTGCGTTGTTTGACTCAGTTATGAAAGCTGATTTTCTTTTACATGTATTTTCACAGTTGGACAGCTGTTAGCCTATATATCAAGACATACTTTGCAAGCACCTGTAATTTTGATTAAAAGAAAGGCAGCTTTATTATTATGTTTTGAAAGGTGCAAATGAGATTTCAAAGAGGAATTAAAATAACACTCTTTTGTTATCACATACTCATTTTTTTAAACAGTTTTTACATTGTGTAGAAAAAAATGATGGCATGGTTATCTAAATCTGAAACCATAAAATGCACTAAAATAAACTTTAAAAAAATATGTTTTTCTTGTTTCAGGCTGTTGATGTAATGAAACAACTAAAACTGAAATAAAAACGTATAACACACACACACACAAAATGTAACCTTAAAATGTAAAAATTTGACCTAAATTAAAATTGAAATGGAAAATATAAAAAATAAAAACTGATCAAAACATTCACAAATATAATTAATAACACTAAGTTCACATGTTAATATTGCTGCATTAAGTGTGCAATGTTCATTAGACACTGTCTTTTACTTTTTCGTTTAACCCCAGTTACGCATCCTCAGATTCAGTACGTCATTGTTTTCTCTTTTCTCGTCTCTTTTAAATGTGGAACGATGTGATTTTGTGTACAACCAGGTTCCCGGGAGGCTCATTAGAGACGGAAGTGTTTCGCATCATCTGGGAGAGTAATTAACGGCATGAGTTTAGCATGTTTCTGCCACATGCCGTCTGCCGAGCGCTGGGATGTTGCCCACGGGATCATTTCCCTCAAATCCCGCTCTTCCCTCAAACACCGTAAATGCCAGAGACTCCAGGGGAAGTTAAAGGTAAATGTGCCTTAAGACAACGCTTCTACCATCATCACATATTACACATCTAGATGACTTGCTTGAGTGTGTCATCCATCCATCCGTCCGTCTGATGTTCATTCTATCTATCTATCTATCTATCTATCTATCTATCTATCTATCTATCTATCTATCTATCTCTCTATCATCCAGCCATTGTTCTGTCTGTTATTCCATCTATCTATACATTTATCCATCTATCTATCATCCAACCATTGTTCTGTCTGTCTGTCTATCTATCTATCTATCTATCTATCTATCTATCTATCTATCTATCTATCTATCTATCTATCATCCAACCATTGTTCTGTCTGTCTATCCATCCATCCATTGTTCTATCTATCTATCTATCTATCTATCTATCTATCTATCTATCTATCTATCTATCTATCTATCTATCTATCTATCTATCTATCATCCAACCATTGTTCTGTCTGTCTATCCATCCATCCATCCATCGTTCTATCTATCTATCTATCTATCTATCTATCTATCTATCTATCTATCTATCTATCTATCTATCTATCTATCTATCTATCATCCAACCATTGTTCTGTCTGTCTATCCATCCATTGTTCTGTCTATCTATCTATCTATCTATCTATCTATCTATCTATCTATCTATCTATCTATCATCCAACCATTGTTCTGTCTGTCTATCCATCCATCCATCCATCGTTCTATCTATCTATCTATCTATCTATCTATCTATCTATCTATCTATCTATCTATCTATCTATCATCCAACCATTGTTCTGTCTGTCTATCCATCCATTGTTCTGTCTATCTATCTATCTATCTATCTATCTATCTATCTATCTATCTATCATCCAACCATTGTTCTGTCTGTCTATCCATCCATCCATCCATCGTTCTATCTATCTATCTATCTATCTATCTATCTATCTATCTATCTCTGTCTGTCCATCCATTCATCCATCTATCTATCATCCAACCATTGTTCTATCTATCTATCTATCAATCTATCATCCAACCATTGTTCTGTGTATCTGTCCGTCCGTCCATCCGTCCATCCTATCCATCCATCTCTCATCCAGCCAGTGTTCATTCTATCTCTCTATCTGTCCTCCAAAATGTGATTCCTTTAACATTTTTTACCCAGCATTCAAAATAAGTCAGACCAGAAGCAAAAGTCTTGATTAACTTTGTTTTTCTAGTTAAAAATGAGAGCCAACAGAATGCATTTGAATTGTAAATCAGTTAGGCATCTAACTATCTGACATATTTGAATATATAGTTCCTTATATTCAAATTCAAATTGTAATTGCAACATTAATCACCAGTTAGACGATCTCTTGTGAGCATGGAACAAAATGAACAGTGAAATGTGGAGCGTTCACACATTGAGGCTGTGGAAGTGTCACTTCCTAACCTTCGACACTGTGTACTTTCTGTAGGTGGATAAGAGTCAGCCGAATTATTATCCTCTTACAGATCGCATGATGGTCAATTTATTGATCCTGTTCACAAGTACAGACACTGTGACCCTCAACCCAATGTGTGAATATTAACAATGGAAGCATGTGCTTAAATTAACAAAATCTGTCTGAAATAAATGGCCGCTGTTGTAATATTTTTTGCATTTGTTTGTACTAATTAGCTAAACATCACTCACATTTTCATAAAATTTGAAAATTCAGTCATTTACTTACAATCTCAGGGGCATTTGATGTCATTTATTCATGTTCAATTAATTCATTCTCCAAAGGAAAGTATTAAATCCTCCTTGTGATGGCATTTAAAGTAATTCAGCTTACACTAGAGTGTTATTTTATTCGCTGCTAACAAACACGTTTCAGCCGTGTAAAAAATATTAAAAGGCCTTTTGAACTATATGTGTGTTACAGAATCAAATATATGAGCATCCATCCATCAGACACTGTCAGAAAGGTCATGATCACACGAGAGGCGCTAAGAGACTCTTCACATCTTATTAAAGCATTTGATGGATCAAGAAAAAGTGGGTGTTTAATGGTTCTGAAGTTCTCCGGGATTAGCGTTTGATTAGCATCCTATTAGTGCTTTTCTAGCGACGCTCTGATCCAAGTCGCTCATGTTGACTTCTGCATACACTAGACACAAAGATATTTATGTTAAGCTGTACAGTGGCAAGAAAATCAGAGTGTGGAGATGTAAAATCACGAGCAGAAATGGTGTTTGCTCCTGCACAGCTGGTGTAAAACGCTCCGAATGAAAGTGAAACTCCCTGATCTCTTCACTCGACCCACAGCAATTAATTTAGTTCCTCACAAACGAACGGTGCAAATGAACGCAGACTGCATTAGCCTCATAAAACACTGACTCCACAGCTTAGCAGGAAACTAGTCCTGTTTAAAGTAAAGCCACGCTTGCACTTCATTTCAAGTTGTGCGGAGTTGTAAAATTCTTGTACTCATTAAAATTGCAGTTTAAAGGATCCAGATGGAATATTTTATTATCGCCGTCTATTTTACTTCATTGAGATATCTTACAGTCTCTGAAACAGAAGGTCCAGCGCTGAAGCTCTATAATGGGATTCACACAGGATAAATATTTCTCATGGATAAACTGACACAAAAAAAAAAAGGAATTCATAATTTTCTTCAAAAAGCTCTTCACTGAATTACTATTAGATATTTTCTTTTTTCAATATCAAGGACTGGTTTTTATTAGAATTCATATTATATATTAAATCATATATTATATAATATATTTTATACTACGGTATATATAACATTCAATATATGCGATTAAATATTATATATGATATATTTTAAATTAATAAAACAGGTTAAAAAAAACTACCATAAATATCTAGTAAGGATAATATTAAGAATCCTAAATCTTGACAGAAATGATTCAATATCATATTAAATATAATATTTATTATTGAGTATTATATGATGTAATTATATTATTGTCAAATTAAATGTAAAATAAAATAGCAAAAAAGCAAAAAGACATCCAATGAGGTAAACAAAAATGATTAAAGAATTATTGAACTACAGAAATATAATGGGGGCGGACAATAAAGCATGTTGCCATGGGTGCGTGTGGGATGAAGGCGTGAAGACGATAATGAAAGATACATATTACTTTTATTAAACACAAACGAGCATATGAATGTTCACACGTCAAGAACGGACCTGAACTAAGACAAAAACAGGGTTTAAATACACAGAGGATGATTGGGGAAAGGGAACAGGTGACGAGACTAATCAGGTAAATAATGACGATACAGGTGATACTGATGACATGGGGAGCGAACAATGGGGAACTAGCAGGTAAACATGACAACCATGTGACGGATGTAGATCAAATTAGCTTTAATCACTATCATACATAATCAGTACTGAGGAAAGTTGCTTTTAAAGTAATGCATCTAAAGTCTTTCCTGTAGCTCAACCAGTGGTGTTTACAATGCCAAGGTCATGGGTTCGATCCCAGGGAAAGCAAAACCCGATTCCTTAAATGCAATGTTATTCGCTTTGGATAAAAGCATCTGCCAAATGCATAAAATGTCATTAATTAATTGTGATGCTTAGTTACTTTTAATGGAAAGTAATGTTACATTACCTGTGCATTATCTTTTCTCACCAGGGATGGGGCTACTTGTTTGTTTTTAATAACAACAACAACAACAATTCTATTTTTGGACAATGTAAAAGCCCTTTCATGCTAAAAGTGAAATGAATAAGCCTCAGGCTGAAAGAAATGCAAATTTTATGTCTGTATAGAGTAGAGGGTTTAGTAAAAAAAACTAAAAAACTGAAGGGATGCAGGAGAAGAAAGTTTAACGCTCACTTGCATATCTTCAATAATCATCATGTTCACACACACACACAACAACCCCTGATTTATCTCAACGTGAGGACAGGGGTCAGTCAGTAAATGGGAAAAGAGAGTAACTTGTGTAACTGATTGGCAGTCACACATTTCATTTAGTTTGCCATTTTGGCAACATTGTGGTCGCGCCAACTCAATTTTGGTCGCCATTTTTTCATATAGTGGCTTTTGTTCCTGATTTAATCAGTACGTTTTGGAGTTCCATGTGATATCTTATTAAAGTATTATAGAGCTACTGGACTTAATAAGCTGTGTGTTTTTGAGCATGCGCCCTATGTTATCCAATCCTTTTCTGTAGATAACATTTCCTGCAAGTGTTTCACTACAGGAAATAAACAAATGACGTTTATTTGTGTTAAATACATGCCGTCAAGCCATCCCAGCTCGTCCTCCGTAGGGTTGTGCTTTAGGCAGGGCAGTACAGTATCTTCCTGGAGCCAACAGACGCTGTTGACTGCTGCCGTTTCCACAGCTGAAATCATCCGCGGTGCCCTGACACAGCAGATAAGCACACAGGCTTTCAGGGAACAGCGAGAGGGCTTCATCTGCTCAGCTTTAAGACAACGTGAACAAAACGCCTTCAGAAGCAGCAGTCCTCCCAGAATGCAGTGCACTCTATCAAACAGAGTCCAGATCCTCACTGTCCTTCACCTTAAAGGAAGGTCAGATATGAACAATCTGTCTTCATTTACCGTGGCTTGTGTCCTTTTAATCGTGCATGACTTAATTGTGTTCACGCTGCTCTTTTTCACACTATAAAGTGACTCGTTCTTCTGAAACCACACAGTATTATTGGTTTATTAGCAGCCTATCAATATCTACTTTTTTGTTGACGTGGATCTTTCTCATAATATTTAATGGAATATAAAAATAGTTTATATCTCACAATTCTGACTTTGTTCCCCAATTGGGAGTTTATATCTAAATTAATTTCTCAGAATTATCTTTCTTATTTTTACTCTGTGGCGCAAACCATCTTCCATAAATGATTAACTGAACAAGGGTGCGTTTGTTGACACCATGTCGTATTTTTGAGATTTCAACTTGTAAAAATCATTCACGTCCTCCTAGAGTTCATAATTACAACTTGTAATCTCAGAATTTTCTGAGAGCTCATACTTGTACCACCCACAAACTGTACAAAAAAATCGTTTTATACTAGCGGGAATGGGTAACACCTGAGGAGACTAACGAGTAAGTGATCACATGACAGGTGCAGGAAGTGTAACAATGACCTTACAGACAGGAAAGGCACAGATGAGACAGACAAGAAGTGACAAAGAAGACACAGACAGACAGGATCAAGGGTGACACACACACACTACTGTAATGCATTATTTTTGCATTGCACTGTAATGCATTATAATGCATTATTTTTCTTTCCCCAACACTGAATAGGGCTGTTCATGCGCGTTAGCTTGGTCCAGCCTGAAATATGAAGTATTTTTTGTCACGATTCGAGTATTTAGAAACAAAATCTATGACAGTTGTCAGATTTTATTGGCAATTTCACATGAAATTTTCCCTAGTCAAAACAATAGGAGTTGCACTTGCATGCCGAGAGGCGTTTCAAAGATGGCCGCCAAGTAAAATGACTTTCCTTAAAGGGACTTTGGCACTATTCACCGTTTTCAGTCACGTGACATCCAGCGCCAGCCTGTCTCTTTTCAATCTCAAGCCATGAATATGTCGATCACATTCACATTCCAAAAGAAAAGAAAAAGATATGCAAACTAACTGCAAGTTTTGCATCCATATACTGCACCTGCCGGACATTTAACACGGAAAACAAAAAACGGCCTTACAAGAAGCTTCCAAATACTTGGATTCCTATTGGAGTGATTGGATTTTGCCCATGAAATCTCACAGAGCAACAGTACACGTAATCAAACCTTGAGACAGAAATATTAAAAGATGAAATTCAATATACACCGTCTTGATGATGCACACTATAAGCCTGGAGTTAAGAAGATAAGCCCAGATTATGAATGCAGCGTTGTGTTCAAGTTCTGAGTTCATCTGCTTTCCTGTACACTGCATGTTTTATTTAGAAGTTGAATGCTGAATTTGGTCCTTCAATAGCCTACCACTGTCTTAATACATTTAGCTAGATTTAAGCAATGTCTGAATTTGAATGAATTTGAATTGAAAGAAAGAGGCTTTGGTGGAAAAGAAGAATTAGCTTAAATTAGCTTTTTAATTTCATTCTGTTGTTCAGAACAGCTAAAGTAACAAGTATAAAGAGCACAAGTAACAGCTATTACTACACTCACCTAAAGGATTATTAGGAACACGCACTAATACTGTGTTTGACCCCTTTCGCCTTCAGAACTGCCTTAATTCTACGTGGCATTTATTCAACAAGCTGCTGAAAGCATTCTTTAGAAATGTTGGCCATATTGATAGGATAGCAGTTGCAGTTGATGGAGATTTGTGGGATGCACATCCAGGACACGAAGCTCCCGTTCCACCACATCCCAAAGATGCTGTATTGGGTTGAGATCTGGTGACTGTGGGCCGTTTTAGTGCAGTGAACTCATTGTCATGTTCAAGAAACCAATGAAATGATTCAAGCTTTGTGACATGGTGCATTATCCTGCTGGAAGCATCATCAGAGGATGGGGACATGGTGGTCATGAAGGGATGGACATGGTCAGAAACAATGCTCAGGTCCACTGTGGCATTTAAACGATGCCCAATTGGCACTAAGGGGCCTAAAGTGTGCCAAGAAAACATCCCCACACCATTACACCACCATCACCAGCCTGCACAGTGGTAACAAGGCATGATGGATCCATCTTCTCATTCTGTTTACGCCAAATTCTGACTCTCCCATCTGAATGTCTCAACAGAAATCGAGACTCATCAGACCAGGCCACATTTTTCCAGTCTTCAACTGTCCAATTTTGTTGAGCTCGTGCAAATTGTAGCCTCTTTTTCCTATTTGTAGTGGAGATGAGTGGCACCCGGTGGGTCTTCTGCTGCTGTAGCCCATCCGCCTCAAGGTTGTGCGTGTTGTGGCTTCACAAATGCTTTGCTGCAAATCTCGGTTGTATCGAGTGGTTATTTCAGTCAAAGTTGCTCTTCTATCAGCTTGAATCAGTCGGCCCATGACCTCTGACCTCTAGCATCAACAAGGCATTTTCTCCCACAGGACTGCTGCATACTGGATGTTTTTCCCTTTTCACAGCATTCTTTGTAAACCCTAGAAATGGTTGTGTGTGAAAATCCCAGTAACTGAGCAGATTGTGAAATACTCAGACCGGCCCGTCTGGTAGCAATAACCATGCCACGCTCAAAACTGCTGAAATCACCTTTCTTTCCCATTCTGACATTCAGTTTGGAGTTCAGGAGATTGTCTTGACCAGGACCAACCCCTAAATGCATTAAAGCAGCTGCCATGTGATTAAATAATTTAATTGATTAAATAATTGCAATGAGAAATTAACAGCTGTTCCTAATAATCCTTTAGGTGAGTGTAATGATGCTTTTATGTCAGTGAATTGAAGAGTGAGAAGGTTCTGCTAAACTTCTCCCATGTAGGTTTGGAAGGACATGAGGGTTAGTAAAGGATGACAGAATGATCAGTTCTTTAAATCTCACATATAGTGTAGCTCATCATAAAAGACAGTGAACCGAAACCACACTCGGACAGGACGTGATTCAGGCTTTGGATGGACCGTAAAGGTGCTGTGAAGGTGTAATTGCATCATCAGAACTGAGGATCTGGCTCAGTGTAGAGCATTTGGGGGTGAGAGTGAGAACGTTCTCCTCAGGAATCGCACTGATTGGAAACATGCTGCTGATGCAGAAAACCCTCTTCATTCAGAATGATTTAATTCATGCACTGCTCCCCTGAGAGCATGTCAAAACTACAACCATTAATATTTATGAACTACACCCATGTGTGATAGAAGTGTCAAAAGATGTTTAGTTGAAGAGCATTGTGTATAACTGGTAAATCTGTGAAGTATTATTGTACTGTGCATGTATGCTTACAATGTTAATTATAATGACATTAACATTATTGATATCCATATATTCTGTGTTTAGGCACCTCTTTAGCCTTCTTGACCATTTTGAAACCAAACTATCAAATTTATACAGCAGGTTTGTGTATGTGGAAGTGCAAAAATAGATACATTATTTTTAAAGTACATAAATTTGAGTGTGTTCCTCAAATAAATGACTAATGAAACAATTACTTCCCACTCCAAAAAGTATTAAAATATGACCCATATAGATTCAGGCTACTAATAATTGTTTTTATTTTCCACACGTTTTTAAGGAAGCGTCCAGAAATGTAACAGAAATTGACTAGTAGTTTGCGGCATACGGACCACCGTTATGATAAATCTCCTTGTAAACTTAGTTTTGTTGTCGTTTTTTTAACTTTAGTCCCTGTTTGCTGTCATTGAATGTTTGTTTTTTGTTTTTTGCATATGCTGCTGAACATCTCCTTTAGTGTCCATGAAGAAACAATGGATTTGGAAAGACGCAGGTCAGTAAATGAGGTAATTTGTGGGTGCTCTGTTCCTTTAAATGGACGTAACTGATATAAATATTAGGTCTAATGCTAGTGCTAATCATTTACCAATGTGAAAACGAAATTGTGTCGTCCAATGAAGTGAAAGGAAATGACGTGAGCTGGTTTCAGCTGCTGCTTTTTAATGTTATTCCATTGTGGAGAGCAGCATTTACACCATGGACGTTTTGTAGCATCACTGAACTGAACTGCACCTGAAACCCTTATCTGAGGTGTTTAGATACTGAGCTGAGGTTATGATGATGAGATCTCAAGGGTTCTGCATCAGTCTGAGCTGCATCAACACTGCCATCCAGAGGAGACACCATTACATCTGAGACTGGGAGTTTTTTTATATGCATTAAAACGCTAGAGCATTTGCGTCGGTTGCAATGATTATTGCACGTGTAGTTATGCATTTAGGAGACACTTTTATCCAAAGCGATCCCATCTGATTTACAGTAGGTATGAAAGTATTTCCATGCATGATGCCACACACAGTAACATTTGCACATATGTTGTTGACGCTTTTAATGTTAAAGACTGCAAACTACCCTGATAGCACACGTACATCTCAGAGATGTCTTTCAGATATATTTACATCTGGAAGAGGTATTTTTTTAGAGCGTTTGCTCATCTGTCGGTTCCTGTCAGACGTTACATATACATTTATAAAATGTCTTTAAGATGTTTATCATTTAAAAAGTATGTAAAACTGACATCTTAAAGACGTTTCTCCGATGTTTGTTCACAGCAGATGCTTTCCAGATCTTTAACAGACGTCTTTTAGACGTGCGTATCTGCGTAGTTCTTTAAATGGCGCTAATTGTGATGATGAAATAAGCCAGTCACATTATACCTTGGTCCTTTTAGATATTTCATTGTGCCACATCCACACTTTAATTTTTGTTACGGTGTTCAGAAATCCCAGAATGCAAGTAGTGCAGCAGCGCCATCTAACGGCCAAGAGAAACAATGCAGAAAGAAACTGAAACCACAAAATCACTCAGTGTTTCTTTATTCATTTGCACCTATTTAAATATTCCCACAATACATGACAATAAATACTTAAGGGTCCCTGTACATTTCATGTTCCTCAGCTGCTCAATGTACTCTGTATTTACAGTAAGACTCGAGCATGTTACTTCAGGCACCTTGCGTATCCTGTTGTTGAAAGACACACAAATACTTGACATGTTCAAAAAGGGAAAGCAAAGCATGCGTGTGAACGCGCTTCGCTCCTGAAGGGCCAAAAATTTGGAGCAGCACATTGTTCCAAAAATATTGCAGGTCTGGCAACATGTAAAAGTTTATCTGTAATACAATTCAATACATATACATTACTTTACAATCCTAAAATAATGAACTGCTGTTAAGCTATGCACAAATTCATTGTACATACAAAAGTTCGTTTCCGATAAAAAATGTTATTGTAACTTTATCTCACAGTTCTGACTTTTTTTCTAAGAAGTATGTAACTCGAAAGTGTGAAGAAAAGTCAGAAATGAGAGACACAAACTCAGAATCGAGAGGAAAAAGTCATAAAAACAAAGTCGCAATTACCTTTTTAAAAAAATAAATAAAAACGACGCACACCAGCGCGATTTCGAGCTTAACAAAGATCGTTTCACTGCATGATAAATATGGCTGAAATGATGCAAAACGCATGGAAAAGGGTCAAGGGTGGAGAATAAATGATGGAAAGCGAAGATTCACATTCTGTTCACGGTTTCTGTCTGATTCACAGGTCACCGGAGGGGTTTGAAGTGGAATACTGCTGTATTTGTATGGGATGCTGGTGGTGGAGGAAATGATGCGCATGTAGAACAGGAAACGAGTGCAGGTCAGTCTAATGATTGATGACCTCAAACTACGAGATGCTCCACAGTGTGACCTGGGAAATATAAAGCATCTCCACTGTATAAGAAAATATGGAATTCATGAACAAATTAACGAGATTCTTCTATCATTCCAATAGAATGACCTTGGAAAAATCCAAAATCCCATATTGAAAATGGAATGTGGCTGTACAAAAAGAAACTGTAGATAAAAAATATATCTCAACTCATTCCACAAAATCATCAAAACCTCCAAAAATGAGGTAGCTGTACGTAGATGTTGGCTGATTGTTAATAGATACGGATTATCCTTTTATTTTAGTAAAAGGAAATGTATCAATATTGTTGAGTACGATAGCTCTCGAGAGTTTAAATTTCACTTATACCAATGTAATATTTTAAGCAATACTGTAACACCCACGTTACTCAACATGACATTTTTTTACTTCTAAATTTAATGTCATTTTTGATCATTACCGACACAACTGCATAGAACCTTTACTCAAACACACACACACACACACACAATTCATGAACTTCACAATCAAGCCGTGTGCGTATGATAGAACTACAGTAACTGGCCTAAAGAACTACAGTAAGTTAGCATGAGTACTACACCAAACCGCTGGTGCTCTAGTGTCTTGGGTTTGGTTAACATCGCCACGAATACTGTTCATGCACTTGCAACCGGATGCATCTCTAATCTATTAAAACCTTGTCAAACACCACAGGATATGTGACTTTAAGGCTTATGTAAAGAAAGTTTGCAGAACTTTCATCAAATACAGTTAATCTCAACTTCTATTAGGCTGAAACTCACGAAATCTGACAACATGCTCAGGTCATAAGAAATGTGTATTTTATGTGCAAATGAAGCCCATTTATAGAAAGGGGAAATGAGCTTAATTAGTCATGAAAATAAATATCACAAAAAAATCTAAAAATAGGCTTTATTTTCTTTCAAATTGCAAATAGGGTTGGGCGACGTAATGATATATCGTAGTGACTTAGAGATGTTGCTATATGTCATGTATATATATATTTAATTGTATATATCGGTACGGAACGTAAATATATAATGTAGCACAACCCTGTTGAGACTTTAGAGCGATGAAGCGCATGAGTGAGAAAGAGCATGACATGTTTGATGTTAAAAAGAGTTATTAAGCGCAGTAAGTCATGAACAAGAACAGTCGCAGATCTGTTAAAGCGCACGCACAGATATCATGTGCTTGATGAAGGCGACATAAAGCGCAATAAACTTTGAAAAATAACTCGAGAATTCAGTTATTTTCAGTCTTATTGCATTTGTGTGGTCAAATACACACACAATTACGTCAAAATGTCTTGTAACACAGCCAGTGAAAGTAAACAGTTGGGTGTAAATCAGATGTGATCCGTATGAATTCGATCTTAAAGTGACAGCAGCCTAATAAACCTGATTTGACCTGTCAGTGTCTCATCAAACAAAAGAAAAAATGACTTGCTGCTCTTGACTGAATAACTTTTGTAGCTTTAATAAGAATGCATTGAGATATATATCGTTATCGTAAAATAAGGTTTTGGTCGTATCGCCCACTCCTAGTCGCAATGACCCCGTTTTCATCAAATTCCTCCAGTTTTTTCTTCAATCTTACGAGAGTAACAATAAGCTTCAAGTCACCACAAGCTCTATAAACAATAACCTTTGCTGCACTTTGCCCAAATACCTATATACATAAAGAGCTTTGCATTTAAACTCCAGCAGAATCAAACAAACTCCACCGCAGCGCATCCAATCCCACTGATCGAGCCCTTAGTGTTGATTCATTTGCACACTGAATGTTAAACACTGTAAAAAAACGGTCAATAAAAAAGCCTCTGTGTTCAGAACCAATGACCGTTTCATCAAAACAACAAAAATCAGATTAAAACACGTTAAGTAAATACTGCTCGCTCCCAAACGTTAGTCGCCGGACGGGTGGAGGGTTTGCGATCTTTTCCCAAACGTATTTGGGTTGAGGGTTACAGTCACACAGTGCTGTCCTCCAGCAGCGGTTCGAAGTCCTCGTCGCTCCCCGGCAACGGCGTGTTGGTGTGGGCTCCGGCCAGACTCGCGCTGCTCTTACTGGTTTGGCAGGGAGTCGCTGGTGGCGTCGGGTGATCCGGTATGAAGAGAGCGACTATAAATGCCACCACCACAGTGCAGGCGCCCAGGAGGAACGGAGGACCAGGGATTATTGTCTTCTGTGCAAAAAAAGGCGAAAAGAAATTAACATTAGAGGAGGTAATGTAGGACATGATGTCATCAAGGATGTTTGAGCTAATGAGTGAGATATATATACATACACACACACAAACAGTAACACTTTGAGATACAAGCGTCCCGTCATACAAGTATTCCAAGATACGAGCAAGCCTTCGAGCATTTTTGCTTTGAGATACGAGTAAATATTTGAGATACGAGCAGCTTACAGACGCCGAGGTTAGGTAGTCGAGCACTCGGAGCAGCTCAAGCTCCTCATTTATGGGTAATTGCATATGATCTCCACTAGAGGCAGCTTGGTTTTACAGCGGGAGGTTACCGGGGGCGACGAGTGATTCACGAGTATTAAGCTGAGAGCAGCACGAGTTATGCATGTTTAATAATAATAAATATGAGGTTCTGAGTCTATCCAACACACAACATGGGAAGAAACACTACACTTTCATATTGTGTTTGCATTATCTACGTAATTTACGTAATCTACGTAATCCCTCCCTCCTCCTCCTCCTCCTCCACACAATCTGCTACTGTGTCGTCTGTCTCAAAGGTAAGAACTCATAATTAAAACCACATTTTATTTCATATAACAGGAATCCTTATATACTATAATTTGTGTGTGTGTGTGTGTGTATGTCTCTATAATAATCAAAAACATGTTAATTAAATTTTCTTTTGTTATTTCTTATGGGAAAAAATTATTTGAGATATGAGCAATTCAAGTTACGAGCTCGATCCTGGAACGATTATGCTCGTATCTCAACCTTTTATTCTATATACATACACATATGCATGTAGCCATCGCTTCATTCTCACAAAAGAATATATAATAAATATTTATATAAAATTTAAAGCAAAACCATTTTACCCAAAACAGATTCAATACTTGCATTAAAAATTGACATTTTAAGCATTTATGCAAATTCATTACTGTTTTGAACTAATTCACTGAACCAATTGCAAACTCTTCCAGACTGACTGTAAAGGCGTGTACCTCTGTGGGCGTCGGGACGGGGATTTCGTAGTCTGGTTGGATGGTGGTGATCCCATTTAGCTCGACATGAAAGAGGAAGAACACGAAGCCATACAGCGCAGGACCCAGACCATTACAGAGACCCCGAATCCCTGTTATCATGCCCTGGACCAGACCTGAGGTAATAAAACACACAGCTATAAACTCTTGATGGCTGAGATTTAAAAGCCAACATGTACATGTACTTTCTTAATACGTGTTTCTGGTAGGGATAAGAAATCTTTGAGGTCCACTTTTACGTTTTGGTTTCAGCTACAAAGAAATATATAATACATGTATACTATCAGCTTCACTACTAGCTTCACTATCAGTAGAAAGAAACTGCCAGGTATAATTAATTCACACGCAATCGCTCTCTCTCTAATGCTTTCGTATAAATGTAATCTTTGCTGTGCTACTTTATCTGTATCGGATTCAGAATGAGCAGAAATCTGAGAAATGTAATGACCCAAAGACAAAAGAACGGGTCAAAATAAGCTGTTATGTTGGAGCAATAGCCTTGTGTGCAGCGCGGTCATACGCCATAGCATCAACAAAGCAACCCGTGTTCAGTCTCAGCACGAGGTATTTGTTCATTAATGACGTCATTAGCAAATACCGTATTTTCCCTCATATAACCCGCGGGTTATATAAGGGTGCGGGCTATATCACAGATGTTTTAGACAATAATATTTCAATATATTTGTTACTGACTTGTGTTTGTTTTCTTATTGTGTGAATTTCGCGCACAAGTACTGTGTACGAGCCTGAACAGTTATGATAATTGACGTCATGCGAGCAACATTTAAATTCGAAATGTGAACTTACACAAAAAAGGTTCATAAATCTATGGGTGCGGGTTATATAAAGGTGTGGGTTATGCCAACTATTTTTTACACAAACCCGCGGGCTATATGAGTGTGCGGATTATCTCCGTCTGCGGGTTATATTTGGGAAAATACGGTAGTCGTATCTTAAGTCCTTAAATCTCAAAATCTTAAGTCATTCAACCCTTAGTTTCTGATCTCAATTCATTAGTTACATTGAGCACAAAAAAGCTCTGCAAAGTTCCTTCTATATATCAGTGTCAGTGATTCTGAACTTGAGTTTTCAATAATCACAATATTCCTAATTTAAATAATTCCCGCCCAAGGCATACGCCGAATAAAGGGGCGGGGCTTGAGTTAGTTAGTAGTGCGTTGCAAATCGCAGTTAAGGTAAGGAATGTGACATTTCCCAAACACATTGGAAGCACTTGACCAATCAAAACACACTGATCCAGCTGACCAATCAGAGCACAGTGTGCTTTTCAGAAGGCGGAGCTTCATAGAGACAGGAACTAAACAGAGCGTTTCTGACAGACTGGGAAGAGACGAGCTGCAATATGGGGAAAATAAGCTGTGTTTTGAACAATCAAGCATGAAAACATATTGTATTAGACCCAAAAACAACATCAAGTGTTATAAAAGTCCCTTAAAAGTTTTGAAAATGTAAAAGTTTGCAAATAAGACTTTACCCTGTTTATCCGGATCTGCGCTGCGGGACACTAAAGCGCTCACTGCAGGGAACGTTATGCTGGACATGGCTGCCACCGCACCGGCCGCCCACATCATCCTGAATCACAACAAACATAACATCACGCTTCTGGACACGGTGAACATCAGATAGAAGCGACTCGCTCTGCTTAAACCAGACGGTTCTTATGTAACATTTGCATAAGCAGGTCATTTATGTTGATCTAGATGTGAACTCACCACGGCTCGGACCCTAAACCGTACCAGGCCAGCTGGAGAATCTGGAAGCCCAGACCCAGAAGAACTGTGTTCTTGTTCCCGATGGTCCTCATTAATAAAGTGAGAAAAAGCGTCTGTCGGGAAACACAAGGGAATGAATATTTGTTGAATTAAATCCAATACTTGTTTCTTGCTCATTTTTGGGTGCTGGTTCCAAAAATAGTGGTTGTTTTGCTTCACTTTCTCTCAAAACATGATATGACAGTTTGGCTTTCGACAACCATTGCTAAGATGAAGAAATCTTGTATTATCCCTTAATCACCAGAGAAACTGCTTCCCATCTTCCTCTGAGCCAGGTTACAACTATTTGTTCAATTCTCGTGTCAGACATTATTTTATGCCTATTCCTGATTCGAAGGTTAGAATTACCAGTGACAGAAGAAAAAGCACGTTTTACTGATCCAGACAGTGACAAAAAATTTGATCAATTTATTTATAAACTTATGGAAAGTTATTCCATAAATGTTTGCTCATATTTTTCCATACTTAAGTTTAATGATACATTTAGAAAACTACTTGTGATTAAAGTAGTTTTGTTATTTTGGTAGGTGTATTAAAGCGGATACATATATTATGAAATATCGATATTCTTATTTTGGTATAAAAACTTGATGGAAGGTTTTTAAGGTCATAGTCTGAAGATAGACTATATAGACTGAAACTGAAATTGCTACATTATATTGCATTACAAAAGACATGAGGCAAAGCTGCTAGAATTCACCTTGGCTGTTAAAAATAAAACTCCAGCACTTAAATAAACCAGCCAGTGCTGTGCTATCTGCTCATTACAGCTCTGCCTATATTTCATTACATTCACCGTTGAACTTTTAAAGGAATTCAATTCAATTAGAAAGCATTTGCGAGAGCCACTTTCACAAGATGCCTTTCCAGCTCAACGACACAAGTAATAAGGCAGAGTGAAGAATATTGCCTCAATTAAATACCTGCGCCAGGATGGAGAGGATTCCCACCACGCCGATGAACACCGCGATCGTTTTGGGTGAGAAGTTAATGACCTGAGAGACACAGAGAAAGAGCCACATCGCTATCAGTCTGCACCACTGGGCCTGAATCGAATTAACTCTGTTATGTCCAGTAATGAGCCGTCACCCAACTCAACAGAACAGCCAGACAAGATGCCACTAACAATCCACAGAAACCTGGACCTGACGAGTATGGGAAATAGAGTTCTGTAGAGCTACGTTCTCGTCACATGACCTTGTTACACTGTCCAGTTATCATATAGAAATTGATTTTATGGATGAAATTACCGTATTTTTCGCCATATAAGACGCTCCGGAACATAAGACGCACCCAATTTTAAAGGAGAAAAATCTAGAAAAAAAAGATTCTGAACCAAATACTGTAGTAAAATATTTTATATCAACTGTATAAAGTTAACAGCACAAAAAACATAAAGCAATTTTATGCCAACCATGTAACATATTAAGAACTATCTTTACTCTCATTAACAGTCAGTAAAGTCAGTAAACAGTGAAAGTAACAAAAATAAGGCTGTAATGTTTTTATTCGAACTCCAATAATTTGTGTGTAAACCAGGAAGTGGGGTGTTGTACCGAAATCTGACTCCCCGGACAAATCTCACTCCCTTCACTAACATCCAGATTTTTCTGCAGCAGAAAAATACACCTGTGAAAATCTCACTCCCCTCACTAACTCTGGTTTAAAAGCTCACAGACTCACCATATGATGAGATAATAAGATAAATATGGTGAGTTATTTTTTTGCTGTGAAAATCTGACTCCCCCTGGTAAAACCCATACTATAATTGTTACAACCAAATGCTTTTGAGCAAAGAATGTCCATACCATAATGAGATAATAAAATAAATATGTTAAGTCTGTGAGCTTTTAAACCAGAGTTAGTGAGAGGAGTGAGATTTTCACAGGTGTATTTTTCTGCGCTGAAAATCTGACTCCCCCTGGTAAACCCATAGGCCCTTATTCATTATAACTAATATAATTTCATTTTCTGCTTATGTAAGCGTACAAGTCGGTTTGTAGGCGAATATGCTCAAGGAAGTGCGTTCACCTCGATGCAGCGCGTATTAATGTGCGCGCGTAGGAGAGTGAGATTTGTCCGGGGAGTCAGATTTCCGTACAACACCTGGCGAGACGCGAGTCACCACGGAAGCAGAGAACGCGAGGCTCACAAGTGCAACACCTGCGCGTTCGGCGCTGATGCTTCACTCTCTGTGAGTCACGCCTCTTTCTCTCGGTTTCGTTTCACTCTTAGTTTCGTTTCACTTCTCTCTGACGCATGGCTCGTCTCCCGACTCTCTCTCTCCCGCTGCAGACCTCGCTGAATCACGCCCCCCTCGCTACAGTCATCACTGTAAAGTCCACCATTGCCCCCCACTCGTCATCACCACGGCTACGGCTGTGGCCGCGCTCCGCGGATTCTTTATATTCGTCGGATAGGACGCACCAACTTTTCCCCCCCAGTTTTGGGGAAGAAAAAATGTGTCTTATGCGGCGAAAAATACGGTAATACATTTATTTTTTCTTTGAGATACGAGTAAATATTTGAGATACGAGCAGCTAACAGAAGTCGACGCTAGGTGTTCATAAACAGTGGGAGTTGTTATAAACAGCCAGATGGTAGTGTTTTAGTTTACTGATCCTCCTTTTAAAGCGTGTTGCCACTAAAACACTTCCAGTTATAAGTGCAGCAAATGAATCATGGAAGTGTTAAACAATAGCAGACAGTGAAAACATGCACTCGGTCGTTGCATAAACCGCCCTGCAGGAAAAACTGCTAATTAAAGTTTAATGGAAGCAGACAGCTGGTTTAATACGGGAACATTAAATATAGATTTGTCACATTTGTTCATTATGAACCCAAGAATCCTTACCTGACGCAAGTAGAGGAAAAAGCTGGAGTATTGACCCGCCTCAGGCAGATAGGACAGAAATACTGTTATACAAATGAGAAGAACGGTTGTGTCCTGGCCAACTTTCCGCAAAGACTGTGGAAAAACACAAACATCATCGATAAAACATCCAGTGTCTCGTAAAACGCCAGTCTGCTATGATAAAAGGTTTTTTGTATATTTACATTTATCCAAAGTAACTTGCATTGCATTCAAGAAACACATTGATATTCTAATCAGTTCTTGCTTTCCCTGGGAATCGAACCCATGACCTTGATGTTGCAAGCGCCACTCTCTACTGATTGAGATACAGTAAAGTTGTATGTCTGTATTTTGTTCTTGTCTTTTAAGTTGTGCTTTACGATAAGGTCCTAATAGTGATGCGTTAATTAACAATGAGCAACATCTTGTACTTTCCTGCAGCTCAAACAGTAGAGAGTGGCGCTTGCAACGGCAAGGTCATGGGTTCGATTCCCAGGGAAAGCAAGAGCTGATTAGAATATCAGTGTGTTTCTTGAATGCAATGCAAGTCGTTTTGGACAAATGCATAAATAAAATAAAAGAATAAAATATCTTTATTAAAATGAGTTCATTGAAATATAACTATTCATCATGTTAGCTCAAGTCCATGAAATAATATATAATAACATGACACAAATTTTGTATTAGTAAAAGTTGAAGTTAACATTGATTAACACATGCAATTGTTGCCTGATGTTAACAAATTAAACTTTATTGTAAAGCATTACCAAACATGGGTGCCAATCTAAGCTGAAATTATTATTATGTATAAACTATATTATTTTCTTATATAGTATTTATTCATTTTTGGAATTAGCTTTTTTTTTTTTTTTTTTTTTTTTTTATTAGATTTAAGTCATTTTGTTGTGCTTTTGTCCTTTTTATTATTTATTATTTTTAAAATTAGTATTTTTATATCATTTTATTTACTTAGAATTAATTAACTCAAACTTATTTCAGTTACCAAAAATGCTTTAATTTTGGCTTTAGTTAATGAAAACAACACTGCTATTAAAAAAAATCATTTTAAATTCCTTAAAAAAATAATTAAAGATAGAATTTTCTGCTAAAGAAACTAAATGTAATGTAATATTTGACCATTGTAAATTCTTACAGCAATCGGGTCGGCCTGTTCCCAGGTGATCGGCGCTCCCCAGGTGTTGAGCCTCATCTTGTCGGGCAGCGACTCTGGGACGGCCAGCAGTATGAAGCAGATGTCGGCTAGAGCGATAAGGGTCGCCACCAGCACCACCAGATTATCGCCGTAACTGGCCGAGAGGTACGCGCCGATGGCCGGGCTGGTGACCAGACTCGCTGCAAACGTCGCAGAAACCTGGAAGCAGAATATAAATAACTCATCCATCCATCTGAGTCAAGGACACTGAATCCAGGTCAAGTAGAAATATCCTAAATCGGCTTCACTGACATCTTTCCAAAAATGCATTTAGTATTTAATAAAACAGACGCTTACGAGTCCATATGCCGTGCTCCTCTCCCGCACATCCGTAACGTCTGCGATGTAAGCGAAGATTACGGAGAAAGTGACGGAAAAAGCACCGGACACTGATATCATGGCAAAGTACCACCTGAAAACAACAAGAAATGATTCATTTAAACAGAAACAGCATTTTTAAAGGTGTTGTTTTAAGAGCAGGGCTCCCCAAACTTCTCACGGTGAATTTACATGAATTTTCCATTGTTCCATTGTTCCAATTATTGGAAAAAAACATTTCAAAGCTGAAACGTGTAAACCGGTTGAACCGAGTATAACAAACACATCATATTAAATGTAAAACGTAATACAACTATAATTATTAATAATATTTATTTTAATTATATATATTAATATTTTTATATATATATTAATTATACATTTATACTAGAGAGGTTTTATACAGATTTAAAACCAATATAAGTATAAATCAATTTTACTCTATAATACTAACATTTTATGATACTTACATTTTTAAAGGTACATTATTTAAAGGTATATTAAATATTATTTAAAAAACAATTAGATGGATGGATGGAAGGAGATACATTTTAGATAGATAGATAGATAGATAGATAGATATAAAAAAACAAATCCAATAAGTTATTTTTTATGACTTTCTATGACTCTAATTCTTTGTCATAATCCCAAAAATCCCTGATGTGACTTACCATGGGCTGAGTCTCATGAGCGGGATGGGCGCACACGTGAAGAACACGGTAACCAAGAGAAACGACCGCCTGCCCCACACGTCTGATAGAGCACCAATCAGCGGCGCGCTCATAAACGAGAGCAGACCCTGACCAACCAAACGAGAGGAAATGAGCTCGACACAGAGGAAATGAGCATTAGAGTCGAATACATTACAGACCGGCCTTACCTTCACTCCCTGAATGAGGCCGTTTATTAAGAAGGTGTGTTTGGGAAAGGTTTCGTGTAAAACCTACAGATGGAAACACACATTTATGAAGAATATCTGAGAATCATTTCAATACGTAGATAAAGCATAAATCAATTCAATTCTCAAAATGTTCTTTAACCAGTGTTAATTATTATTTATTTTATAATATAGTGATTATTCATGTGTGGAATTAGCTTATATTTTTCTATTTTTATTTATTTTTAGTCATTTTGTTGTGCTACTGTCGTTTTTCTTTTTAAAATATTTCTTTTTATATCATTTCATTTATTTCGAATTATTTTAATCCTTAAAATTTAATACAAAAATTCTTTCATTTTAGCTTTAGTTAATGAAAACAACACTGCTATTAACAAAGAAAAATGTTTGGAAAACAAAAATAATTAAAACAATTATTATTTATATTTAATATAAAAATATTAAAGATTGAGTTTAAAAGATTGAAAGAAACTAAATGTTGTGAAAGTAGTTTTCCATCAGGATTGTAAATGCAATGCAAAGTTTTGTTAATTAACGTATTCATTTGTAGCATTTAGTAATTTATAATAAACACTTTAAGTGGGCCATTAACAAAAGTGTTATTCAAATGTTATGTTTTCAACAGAGCTGTATAACAATGATTAATTATCTGTCGATAAAAGTATCCAAATAGTTGCTCGCCTGTCTAATAAAACATTTCACATTTCTCAGGAAATCGAGGATAATGATGTCATTGGACGTTACACTGGTTAAAATACATGATTACTCTGGATTTAAACATTACTGAAAACATTTGTGATCATGCAAGTACACAATTCAACAAAATATATACGTTTTTTGAATATTTGGATCCAAAAATCGTACAGTTTGTGGCTTTAATTGTGCAGCTCTGCTTTAAACTGACACCTACTGGTGTGAATTTTGGCAAAAACAACCGAGTGCACCTGTGATAAACGCATTTATCCTGATATAAATGAGAGTTGGAGTAACTCACAGTGAGCATTGGCATTGTCAGGAGACCCCAGGCGAAAAACTCCAGAAAAATGACCACAACTGCATGATAAACGCTCGGCTTCCCGATTCCCTGCTGGACCTGGAACATCACAAATACAAACATCTCATCGTTAATAATGCCGATTATGATCTTGATTATGGCACATTTCCCATCTCCTCAGCTTTCAATGGGACGGATCTCATTGCTATTCCTCTGGGACACACAAAAGACTTCGCCGCACAAAAGGGAAGAGAAGAGTAGCTGTGCCAGACTCTCAAAGCACTGCATTGTGTTGAAGATTTCTCTCTCGCACCATGTTGATATGCACTTTTGCCGGTATTGTCTTATGAATGGCAAAATGAGTTAATAATATCATTTAAAACCATTTGTATGTAAAGCAGGAAACACAGATGTTATTTGGGTGAAAACAGGAAACTGTTTTACATCCAAACATGATGCAGCTGAGAGTTTGCAACAGAAGTTACAGAATGGACACATTTAACCGAATAACTATATCTGATTATTTAATGGATTTAATGGATTATTGAATGGTTTTCAAGGCTCGAGCACTTCTTCATCATCCATCCATCTATCTATCGATCTATCTGTTTATCCATTCATCCGTCTATCTATCTATCAATCTATCCATCATCCATCTATCTATCCATTCATCCGTCTATCAATCTATCAATCTATCCATATCCATCTATCCATCCATCCATCCATCCATCTATCTGTCAATCCATCCATCTATCTGTCAATCTATCCATCATCCGTCAATCTATCCATCATCCATCTATCTATCCATTCATCCGTCTATCTATCTATCAATCTATCCATCATCCATCTATCTATCCATCCATCCATCCATCTATCTGTCAATCTATCCATCATCCGTCAATCTATCCATCATCTATCTATCTATCCATTCATCCGTCTATCAATCTATCCATCATCCATCTATCTATCTATCCATCCATCCATCCATCCATCTATCTGTCAATCTATCCATCATCCATCTATCTATCTATCTATCCATTCATCCGTCTATCTATCTATCAATCTACCCATAATCCATCTATCTATCTATCCATTCATCCGTCTATCTATCTATCAATCTATCCATCATCTATATAAATAGATAGATATACATTCTAAGAGTCATGGGTTTAGAAACATTTAAAAAATAGTTTTTGAAAAAAAGTCTCTTCTGCTCACCAAGAATGCATTTGACCAAAAAATACAGTAAAAACAGAAATACTGTGTAATATTATTACCATTTAAAAGAACTGGTTTCTATTGTATTATATTTTTAAAATGTAATTTATTCCTGTGATGAAGGTTGTATTTTCAGCATAATTACTCCAGTCGTCTGTCTCACATGATCCTTCACAAATCATCCTAAGATCATTTCTTATTATTAATGTTGAAAACAGTTTTAGCAGCTTAATTTTTTCCCCCTTTGGAAATCATGATGCACTGACATTCAAAAGTATCCTGTTCTTTCAAAACCATTCAAAACTTTCCATTCATCGGAAAATCTTGAAAAAATCAATCAGTTTCTACAAATAAATTTAACAATTTAAATTTTAATAATATTTCATTGAATTACTGCATTTTTTATCAAATAAATATAGCCTTGGTGAGATTATATATACATATATATATATATATATATATATATATATATATATATATATATATATATATATATATATATATATATAAAAATAACGTTGTAATATTTATTAATTCCATAAATGCATTTAATGTAATTTTTCCTTCAATTTGTCTTGTATAAATAAAATGATTAGTTTCTTCTATTTTTTAAATCTTTCTTTTGAAAGGCATTGCTTCAAGATTTCCAAAGGTTGAGATTAAAATTAGATTATAAGATTTCTTTTTATTATTATTAAATTCAGGAAAATTTGTAGTTTTTGCAATTAATATGAGTGGAGAGGGGGGGGGGGGAATGGCACAATCATCCTACATGTCTATCGCTGAGCAAAAACAACAAATTAGCAAACAAATATTGATCTTCTTAATGAATAAATATGCCAGATGTCTTATTGAAGGACTCGAAATCAACAGGAGGAGCAAACGTCATCACAGACAGTGATGAATGAATGAATGAATGAAGATTCCGGAGTCTCTATGACAACAGTAGCGCGCTCGTGCGTCAGACAGGTGTTGTGTGCGCGCGCTCGCGCTTCTGTTACGTAACAGCCCAACACAGCGCTTCAATTGGCTAATCTGTTAGCATTTTCTCACCTTCCCGAAAAACGGTCGATATTACACATGACATGTTTTGATACACCATAGGGATTGTGATAAAGGCCCTGAGCGACAATGAGCGACAAATACGGTGATAAAAGCACGATTAGGTCCTTTTAAAAATGTAAAATTTGTAAGCTGGGCGATCTGCTGTCAGCGCGATCTGCGCGTACACCCATGTACGGATAACCGCGCGCGCGCGTCGTCATGTATGTTGTTCTTACCGGACTGTCATGCTTCATTATGATCCTCTTGACCACCACAATTTGGCTGGGGTGTTTCTGGTCTTTCTCCCCCTTCTCCATCATCTTCTTCATCATTATGTCATCACATGTCGTGTGAGTTACGTATAGTCCGTCCTGCCGGGTGCATATCTGCGGTCCGCCTCCTCCTTCCAGCTTTACCAGCGAGTTCAGAGCCTCAAATATCGGTTTGGACTCTCGGTTCGGTTACTGACAGCCGGAGGAATCCAGCTTGTGCCGTTGAAGCGCTGGTGTTACGTGACTGGAGCGCGCAGAACAGCGACGCCACGCGGCGACAGAGAGGAACTGAACCAGCCTCATGTGACGCGCTCTGCTCATGCGCGGCGGCGGCGGAGGCTGAGCTCAGCTGATCTGGGTTCAGCTCATGGACTCGTTTCTCACTGCGTGACAGAGGCGCGTCACGCTTTATTACCTGATGAAAGGGTGTTACCAAGATCACACTTTACTACATTACAGATGACTGTATATGACCCTATCCATCTATCCATCTATCCATCTATCTATCTATCTATCTATCTATCTATCTATCTATCTATCTATCTATCTATCTATCTATCTATCTATCTGTCTGTCTATATGTCTGTCTATCTGTCTGTCTATCTATTTATCTATTTATCTATCTATCTATCTAATCTGTCTGTCATTCTATCTATCCATCCATCATCTGTCATTCTTGTTTTTCCATCCATCTGTCTAGCATCCGTGTTTCCATCATCCATCCATCATTTTTATCTATCTATCCATCCATCCATCTATCCATCCATCTATCATTTTTATCTATTTATCCATCCATCCATCTATCATTTTTATCTATCTATCCATCCATTTATCCATCCATCCATCTATCTAAATATTTGGTCCTCCATATACACAGATTGTGGATAGTGAGATGTTTTTAACACTTTAACATTTTTAACCTGAAATAGTACAAATGTGAAATATAATAAATTAAATAAGAAAAACAGAAAGCAAATTACATAAAACAAACATATAAAAAACAGATTATGCAGTTTTATAAAATTATTATAGACATTAATATAGTTTTATTAATATAGATTGTATGTAAAAGTCTGATAAAAGACGTTAATATAAGCTTGCATGAGTGATTTTGCAGTATTTGGCTTCATCTAGAATCCAGGCTGTTATAGGTTCATAAATGGCATATGAAGACTTAACGGAAGACTTTATTATGTCGCCTCAATTAAGTAAAATGGGTCACTCAGGCGGCTGTGGCAACAGATCCGCTAACATGATGGGATGGTTGAGTTTGTTTATTTGTGTCACTAGGCAACAGGTATCCTCATCTTACCAGCTGCTAGAGAGAGTTTTCCTGTGTGCAAATGCATCCCAATGGGACAGTAAAACATTTAGCACATGATACATTAAAGAAATTAGGTGCAAAAAAAAAAAATTAACCAATACTAAAATGGCTTTAGCAAGTGGACATTGGGTTGACAAAGAAATTGCAGGGGTCCCACCAAGCCCAAGGTAAGTTTCTGTTTCATTTGTGTTAACTCTACAGACTGATTAATGATTGCTAAGTACTGTGTAATTCTCACACCATATGCATTACACTTCTTTGCAGATATGGCCATGCGATGACTGTAGCAGGAAATATTGCTTTCTTGTTTGGCGGAGCATCAAGCGCGATCACAGAGGTGTGTGAATCTAAAAAGCTGCTGAAAAATGCACTTATTTCAGTGTTCATAAAAAATATTGATGCGTGTGCAATAATAAGAACTATTTTTCTGTCCTTTAGGATGATCCTCCAATATATCTTAATGACTTTTACATGATTACAGGTAGCCTGCTTTAGGTGAAAGGTTTAGTTTTTAACGCATAAATGTTCCTTCTTAAATGCATTATAGATTTCATTACGGTTTACATTCTCTCAACGATTTCCTTTGTTTTAGTTTCATCTAATCGAGTAACATGGGAGCTGATGCCTCAGAAAGGGGATGTTCCCGCAGCAAGAGAAGGACACACTCTATGGTAATGATCAGAGTTGGGGAAAGATACTTTGAAAAAATACATTACAATATTGCTTTACTCCCTTAAAAAGTAACTAGTTGTGTCTCTTTTAAAGAAGAGTATTGCGTTATGTTACTTTCGCATTACTCTTTCTCGTATCTGAGCTGGGCTTGTTTGATTTTATGGTGGGGGTTTTTATAACAGAAAGTTATATTTTTAGGCAAATGTAAAGGCCCTTTCAGAACAAAATGTAAATAATAAGGCTGAAGGGAATGCAGATTCACACAAGTACAGTCGAGCTCAAACAAACCTTTCAGCCGCTGCCGTTCTGGATCAGAAGAAGAAATTTTAACACTTACTTCAATATAAACAATACATCTAAAGTTATTTTTGCTTCTGGTTGAACTGAATCATTGAAGGTCAGCAGTAAGTGCATTGATCAATAAAGTGAGATTAAATGCATTAAAATATTTGTTCTATTTAACATATTTAATAATTAATGGTTAATGTAATATACTTATTTTTCATTTCACTGATTTTATTCATTTTGAGGAATTCTGAAACTGTTTTTGTCCAAGTGAGATTAAGAAATGCTCACATTTAGTCTTGAACAGGGATCTGCAACCTTCAAAATCAAAAGAGCCACTTTGGCCTCTTTACTACCGAATAAAATATACGGGAGCCACAAAACCTATGTGATCCCTAAAATTAAAATAACACTGCATATAAAGGTTTATATCCAATTTGCAATACATAAAATAACTGAAGTGTGTAGCATTTATGAAATTACAGAACTACAAAACTAAAACTAATGACATTTTATTGCTTTTTGTGACAATGGAAAACATCAAAATATTTAAAAAAATGTACGTAACAAGATTACTTCGATCTTGAAATTTTAAAAGGTATACCATTGAAAAAATTAATTAATTAAATAGCTTATTTATTGATTCCCATATATATTTTTCGAAGCTAGGGGAGCCTCTGCACAGGGACGAAAGAGCCGCAGGTTGCAGACCCCTAGTCTAGAACTACAATAATCATCATGTTCACACACACACACACACACACACACACATATGCATAGATTTTTCAAGGGCTGTCTGTTGTGTCTCTATGTACTTCCTGGTTCCTCCCGTGATCTCCCAGTGTTTCTCCACTCATCTGTCTCGTCATCAATCCCCTCGTTAGTCTTGTCAGCTGTGTCTTGTTCCCTCATCAGCCCTTGTGTAAGTCAACCCTGTGTTTCCTTCAGTCCTTGTCCGGCAATGTACGTCTATAGTGGTTGTGTTTCTGCCATGGTCTGAAAGTTTTGCACAGGATGTGTCTTTTTCTTTGTATTTGTGAAGTGTTCAATTGAGTTTATTATTAAAGATATTTCAGTTAATCCTTTTGCTCCGTGCTTCATCCTCCTCCTCCGACACAGCCTGCTGGATTAAAACACACACAATCTTATTCCTAGATTATACTTTAGTGAATATAAAGTTCAAAAGAACAGCATGTATAATGTTACAAAATATTTCAATTTCACATACATTTATTTACAATTTATAGTACATCCTTACTGGATAAAAGTTTTAATTTCTTTCCAAATAAATCCTACTCACCCCAAATTTTTCAAATTTTTACACATATACACACACACACTCATAAGTGACATCATCAAAACATGCTTTCCCATTTTCCCATAGTGTCGTTAAAGGAAAGCTGTATTTGTTTGGAGGCTCCTCACATCCTGACGCTAAAGAATGTCTCCCAGGAGTCTATTGCTTCGACATTGGTAAGACTCCGGAGCATTTATTGTGCGCACTGCTATCTTGTTAAGATGCTTGAGGTTTTATCTGGTCATTCTCAGTGGCGTTGACGTGGGAGAAGCTGCTCACTGCAGGAGTGTGTCTGCGCACACTGAGACACAGCGCAGCTGCTCTGGGAGACAACATCTATGTGTACGGAGGGATTCTGGACGGAGTCCCGACCGACGACCTCATGATGTTCAACACAGGTCAGTACCGTGAGGTCTTCAATCCTCTGGACTGCTTGATTAAATGTGTTCAGCTGTGTAAAGTGTTCACATGTGTTTTCATGAGAGTGCGTTGAGATGAAAGACGCATCAATAAAAATACAAATTATCTTTGTCAAATGTCAAACACTTTGATTATGCATAGTAAAAAAGTAGATTTTTTTTTTTCGTTATATGTGTATGCACATTTATACATTAGCATATATATATACAGTGGAGTTCGGTTATGTCGATGGCCTCGGGGGTTGCAAAAAAGCGTTGAGATAACCGTTTATCGAGATAACCAACATCCAATATGGCGATTTGTTTGATGAAGCGATCGGCATGCTATAAAAATGTGCATACACTGTATATGTTTGCGAACAACAAAAGGCATATGTGCAGCAACTAACAGCAGAGATTTACCAGAATACAATAAAAACACCTTCCATTCTCCATACAAACCTTTAATCATATTCTCCAACAGTGCAAACACAATTTCACTCACAGTGTAAACAGTCACAACATATTCGTGAGGTCATCACGCTGTACTAGATTGCATACTTTCTTGCGTTCTGCCTGTCTAATGTGCTTTCTCAACAAATTCGGCTTCGTCCCGTCTTTTAATAACCGGTTGTTCAATCCGCAGCAGCGCTGAGCAGCGCTCACTTCAGAACAGAAGCAGGATGTGTGTGTGTGTGTTTGTGTGTGTGTTCAATCATCTAAGCCTAAGTGACGACTTTGTCCCTCTTTTTTGCTCGAGATATTAGTGTTCGGTGACATTAAAGAATTGAAAGTACTAAGATAAATAGGGAGTTTGGTGGTTCCACTTCAAAAACGTTGACATAATAGGATTGGCGAGTTAACCGAGACTCGAGATAAGTGAACTCCACTGTAAATATTATTTTGTTTGTTCTCTCTCTTATTTTATTTATTTTTGTATTGTGTGAATAATAGTGAATAATACAGGTTCGGTAAATATTACGAATTTTGAAATGAAATTTGAAGGATTTCAGCTGTACTGAATTTATCCAGTTTTTCTTTTTATTGTATAATGTATTTTTGACAAATAAAATTCTATTAAAATGAAAGTCTAACATGGGACATTTTAAAGAAACATGTCAGAGGATTTTGAAATAAGAAGAGGAGCTGCGTCAAACTTCAGATCAGAACTCGGCTCCCTCATGAACGCACGTAGCCAGAGTTTATAGTTTATAAAGTTTTAAATATGGATATTTTTCTTACAAATGCGAATGGCTTCTCTTCAGAAGGCCTTTATTAACCCCAGGAGGCGCTCAGATTGCATAGATACTATTCAATGCTGTTATAAAGCTGGGAATAGCCAGGATATATATATAACTCTGATTGTGTTCGGCTGAAAGAAGAAAGTCATACCTATGGAAGGCTAGAAGGGAAGTCATTTCTGGAACAATGGTCATTTTTGGGTGAACAATTCCTTTAATAGAAACTTACTGTATGTTGATACTTCTTACAGTGTCATTGAATTGGATGCCTATTAAAACTACAGGAACTCTACCTTCAGAAAGGTAAATATGATCTGACTGAATATAAAACTGTGTGCAGAAAAACATAAAAGAGTAAATATTGTCATTTTAGCTGACTGAATGATTTTTGAAAACGAAGCTGTAATCATGGGCCATCTGTTTAAAACTAGATTCATCAGCTGAATTTCTTTTGTGGTTTTCTCTTCCAGAGACTCAAGCCCAGCATCTGCTGTGTTTCCATCTGATTGCGTTCTTCCTCTTTTGTTCTGTAGATATAATCACTCATTTGCTGTGGTCGGAGAGCAGATTTTGTTGTTTGGTGGATGTTCAGAGGATGGATCTCAACTCAAAGACATGTATGCATTGAACACAGGTATAACACCGGGATTACTAGGTTACAGTTTTGCAGTTTTAATAATACGACTAATTCGTCTGACTGTAATGAACTGTATGTGTTTTACCATAGAGACTCTGGTGTGGGAACAGTGTAAGGTAAAAGGAGAGTCTCCAGCTGTTTGTGCCGGTCAAACCTTTACGCCACATCATGACAAGGTAAAGCATTAATTTCACTACATGTGACAGTAAAGACATTTTAGCAAATCAGAATTATTTGTGAAGGATCGTGTGACACTGAAGACTGGAGGAATGATGCTGAAAATACAGATTTAATCACAGGAATAAATGACACTTTACTATATATTCACATAGAAAACAGCTGTTTTACACTGATATAATATTACACTGTTTTACTGTATTTATCATCTAATAAATTCAGCTTTAATCACAGGAATAAATGACACTTTACTATATATTCACATAGAAAACAGCTGTTTTACACTGATATAATATTACACTGTTTTACTGTATTTATCATCTAATAAATTCAGCTTTAATCACAGGAATAAATGACACTTTACTATATATTCACATAGAAAACAGCTGTTTTACACTGATATAATATTACACTGTTTTACTGTATTTATCATCTAATAAATTCAGCTTTAATCACAGGAATAAATGACACTTTACTATATATTCACATAGAAAACAGCTGTTTTACACTGATATAATATTACACTGTTTTACTGTATTTATAATCTAATAAATTCAGCTTTAATCACAGGAATAAATGACACTTTACTATATATTCACATAGAAAACAGCTGTTTTACACTGATATAATATTACACTGTTTTACTGTATTTATCATCTAATAAATTCAGCTTTAATCACAGGAATAAATGACACTTTACTATATATTCACATAGAAAACAGCTGATTTACACTGATATAATATTACACTGTTTTACTGTATTTATCATCTAATAAATTCAGCTTTAATCACAGGAATAAATGACACTTTACTATATATTCACATAGAAAACAGCTGTTTTACACTGATATAATATTACACTGTTTTACTGTATTTATCATCTAATAAATTCAGATTTAATCACAGGAATAAATGACACTTTACTATATATTCACATAGAAAACAGCTGTTTTACACTGATATAATATTACACTGTTTTACTGTATTTATCATCTAATAAATTCAGCTTTAATCACAGGAATAAATGACACTTTACTATATATTCACATAGAAAACAGCTGTTTTACACTATAATTTTACACTGTTTTACTGTATTTATCATCTAATAAATTCAGATTTAATCACAGGAATAAATGACACTTTACTATATATTCACATAGAAAACAGCTGTTTTACACTGATATAATTTTACACTGTTTTACTGTATTTATCATCTAATAAATTCAACTTTAATCACAGGAATAAATGACACTTTATTATATATTCACATAGAAAACAGCTGCTTTAAATTGTAATAATATTTGTCAGTTTTTTGTGTTTAGAATCAAATAAAGGCAGCCTTGGTCAGCAGAAGAGACTTCTTTCAAAAACTCTTACCGACCCCAACCTTTTGATCACTGGTGCAACTTTGAGAAACAAAATTGTCACGATTTACGTCTCACTTTTCAAATAGTACACTGTTGTTATTTATGATTCAGGATATTTACTTATTTGGGGGAACAATCACTAATCCAGACGGAGCGGTTTCATCCACCAATGAAATTCTCAAATTAAGCATCGGTAAGATGAGAAGCAAAACTGAGGCTGAAATGTTTTGTGAATGAACAGACACTAACACTCTTCCCATTTCACCAGCAAAGATGAAATGGAAGGTCCCGCTGTATGTCGGCATCCCTCCAGCCAGACGCCACGCACACTCGGCTTTCATCGTCCATAGTCATGTATGTGAGTCTGTGTGTTTTGTTTTACACACACTGCCATTCAAAAGTCTCGACTGTTTCTCAGGATCACAAAAATGTATGATACACCTTATGAAGTTGGTTGGTGAATTTCCAGAACAAGCAGAGCTGCAATGTAGACAAAATAAAATCTCAATAAGAGAGATTTTATTTGTATTGCATATTTTATTCACCACATCATTTCAATTTGTGGTATTTCAAAATTGTCATCACTTTACTATTATTTCAACATGTAAAGAATACAATATTTATGTAGTCAAACAATATAATAGAGTAGATGTGTTTAAATGTTGAACTTGAGTGTACATGTCAGTGTTATTTTAGTGTATTTATTATATACTATTATAGTATGTATTGATATTTTGAAATAGCTTTTATTTTTCATTTTTCAATTGTTATTTAAAAATCATTTGCTATAATCAGTTAATGCATTAACTAACATAAACTAACAGTGATAAAAACTTAAATTAATTGTTACAGTTCGGCTCGTGACTGTAACAAAAAGGACGTACACAAATAATACGTACATAAATAGGAGTTTATTTACAGGTGGTTCTAGGGATTAACATAAAAGAATATAAGAAACTGAACACATTCAAACACCAATAAGTCTAACAAAAACCATGAGGCAGACGAAACTAAGGGTGGGGATCACAGGGGGAAAATGGTTTGGATCCCAGGGCACCTCTCACGAACCCCTTTCCTGTAACGACAAGACAAAAGAACAATAGTTCAACAATCCCACACCTTCCTGTTAGGGAACTGGCCTTTTAACTCACAAGCCTAATTAGGCCAGGTGTCCTCAATGAAACCCAATTAACAGACAAACACGGTAAGACCGTGACACCTCCCCACGAAAAAAAGGAGGACCTTACCTAAGGGGTTACTTCTCAATGGAACAGAAATTGTATAGTTAAATCACTATAGTACAAGCACATTAAATTAATTTGTTCCATCACCAACACTTTAGTTTAGTCTTCCTTCTCACACTTCCGCATCTCCCTCTCCAGCAATTCTTGGCGCCTAAGAAAAGCAACATTTAAGGAAAGAGAAATAAACAAAAATGTAAGTTAAAAACTACTAAGGTTATCGGCCTCAGCAAGAGTCACCCGGAGCACGGGACAAGGCGTCAGCCAGGATATTATCCACGCCCCGTATATGCCGAATGTCTAGAGCATAAGGTTGTAAAAAGAGAGACCATCGAACCAGTCGTTGATTTGGGCTCTGCAATGAATGTAGAAAAGTTAGTGGATTATGGTCTGAAAAAACCACAACAGGCATAATCCCACTTGTCACATAAACATCAAAATGTTGTAACGCCCAAATCAATGCTAAGGTCTCCTTTTCAATCGTAGAATAATGTACTTGATGCGAATTAAACTTTCGAGAGAAGTAACTAACCGGATGTTCTACACCATTATCAGCAGTCTGTAAAAGTACAGCCCCAGCACCAACTTGGCTAGCATCCACCTGGATGTAAAAAGGTGAGTCGAAGCATGGAGCAGCCAAGACAGGTGCAGTGCAGAGCAGCCTCTTAACATTCTCAAATGCCTGTTGGCATAGCACGGTCCACTCAAATTTGACCTTGTCTTTCAACAAATCAGTTAAAGGAGCTACAACGGATGAAAAATTTGGACAAAAACTCCTATAATATCCCGCCATACCTAAAAACCGCATTAACTCTCGCTTAGTACTTGGTGGAGGGAAGTTATCAATAGCCAGGACCTTAGCCCGTACAGGACGCACTATGCCTTGCCCCACTACTTTGCCCAAATATGTTACTGTTGCCCTTGCGAACTCACACGTCGCCAGGTTAACAGTTAATTGAGCCTCAGCAAGACGCTCAAACAGAGCTCGGACATGGCAGAGATGTTGTTCCCAAGTCTGGCTATAGACCACAACATCATCCAAGTACACAGCACATCCCTCTAAACCTGATGTCACCTGGTTCATCAGGCGCTGGAAAGTGGCCGGCGCATTTCTAAGGCCGAAACTCATCACTGAATAAGAGTAAAGCCCAAAAGAGGTAATGAAAGACGAAACTTCCTGAGCTCGAGGAGTCAAGGGTACTTGCCAGTAACCCTTTAGCAGGTCGAATTTACTAACGTAGGTAGCAGAACCAATTTGGTCAATGCAATCCTCCATGCGTGGTAAAGGAAAAGAATCAGGTTTCGTAACGTTATTTAACTTTCGATAATCTGTACAAAAACGGTACGTTCCATCTGGTTTCCCAACCAACAAACAAGGGGATGCCCAGCTGGAAAAGGACGGTGTCGCAATATTGTGTTCTGTCATGTACTTAATCTCAGATTGTATATAGCGTTGTTTATCCAGAGAGACACGATAGAAGCGCTGACGTATAGGTTTGGCTTCTCCAACATCTATGTCATGTTCTATTAAGTGTGTCCGAGACGGAGCATCTGAAAATAAAACAGAAAACTCATTAATTACAGACATCAACTCAGCTCTTTGAACATCAGGCAAGTGTTTCACCAACTGCTCGAAACTTGCCAGCGTTTCAGAGTTTTTCAAACGTGGTTGCAAAAGACAATCATCCGGCGTCACAACATCTTCTGGCCTAGCTGTCACCGAGGAAGAAACAGCGGCCATAGCGACAGCTACCGGAGTTTCATCAGTCACCACTGAACGCACATAGAATGGTTTTAGCAAATTAGCATGGCACAACCGAGTACGTCTTTTACGCTCAGGTGTAGAAATTAAGTAATTCAGATCCGATACTTTACGGACCACAGTATACGGACCAGAAAACTTAGCGCAAAAGGGAGACTCAAGCAGTGGGAGCAAAGCTAAAACCTGATCTCCAGCACAAAACTCACGGGATTCAGTTTTTCTATCGAACCAGCACTTCATTTTCTTTTGTTTTTTCAACAAATTTTCTTTTGCCAATTCGCCAGCTAAAAACAACCGTCTTCTAAAACCATTTATATATTGCAACAAACTCACAGGAGGTTCAATCTCTTGGATTCCATCACGAAGAACAGCAAGGGGTCCACGCACTTTGTGTCCAAAAACTAAATCATTTGGACTAAACCCTAAACTGTCCTGCAACACCTCCCGAGCTGCCAACAACAACCATGGCAAACCCTCCTCCCAATCACGATTGAGCTCCACACAGTAAGCCCGTAACAAAGATTTTAAAGTCTGGTGGAAACGCTCTAGAACTCCTTGACTCTGTGCATGGTAGGCAGTAGATTGATTATGCCGTACTCCAAGCTGTTTCAATACCTCCTGAAACATTTTAGAGGTAAAATTACTTCCTCTGTCACTTTGTATGACCTTAGGAATCCCAAAAATGGATATGAACTGAGTCAAGGCTTTTACCACAGATCGAGTCGTGATGGAACGGAGAGGATAAGCAGCTGGATATCTTGTACTCTGACACATTACTGTAAGCAGATAAGAGTTTCCAGACTTTGACGGTGGTAATGGACCAACACAGTCGATTACTAAGTGTTGAAATGGTGGTTTCACAGCTGGGATAGGATATAAAGGCACTGGTTTTAGAGGCTGGTTGGGTTTTCCAGTTAGTTGACATGTTGGACAAGTTCTAATATATCTCCTAACATCCTTTTTCATAAGAGGCCAATAAAAGTACTGCAACAACTGATTGTATACTTTATTAACCCCAAAATGACCAGCTACATCTCCATGGGCAGTTTTCAAAACAGTTTCTCTAAGAGATGTCGGCACAACCACTTGGACGGATGCCTGACCTAACAAAGCCTCTTTACCAGAAATCCACTTCCTGAGCAGTATACCATCCTCAACAAAATACCCACTTGCTACTTCACCAATCCTTTTAGGAGGCAAAACTGAAGAAAACATCTCCTTTAAGGTGTCATCCTCCTGTTGAGCTTCACTCAACTCCTTACGTGACGTAAAAGAAGAGAGAACGGAAAGACCAGACACAAACATCTTCGATGAGTCGTCATCCTTAGACTCTAAATCCGGCAAAACGTCAACATTATTCTTGCTCATAGCACGTGTGACTGCACAAGAGACAAAAACATCAGGAAATTTTGCAGCAATGGTTTGGTCCTCCTTTGGATAAGCGGTTACAATTGGTGGTGGTGGTACATCTTTCCAAACACGACCTCCAGCTAAGTTATTACCTAAAATAACTGAAATCCCTTCTACAGGCAGTGATGGACGTACACCTACAACCACAGATCCACTTACCAGTTCTGAATGCAGAACTATTGTATGCAAGGGAACAGACAAACTCTGTAATCCAATTCCCTTTATCAGTACCTCTCTACCTGTACTTGAATCAGCTGAAAAAGGTAGAACAGACTCTAGAATAAATGTCTCAGAGGCTCCTGTATCTCTCAAAATTTTTACAGGAACTTTATCATTACCCCCAACAAGAGACACAAAACCGTCGGTAATGAATGGATCATACAATCGCTCTTCACTACTCAAAACGGCCTTTTCTTTAAGGATACACTCAGCATGGTTTTTTGGAAGGTTGGTAACCTCTGAAGCTACTGAAGTCACCAACAGAGCAGATTTTGGTTCAGATTTAACACGACTCAGTTTCGCTTTTAAGGTAGGACAATCTTTTTTCCAATGACCTCTCTTAAGACAATAAGCGCACTGATCGTCCTTCTCAATGGCAGATCTTAATTTCCTCACAGGCTTACTACCACCAGTCAAAAACGAACAGGATTCAACATTTTCTGAAGGATTTTCTATACGATGCCAACGATTTCTTTTAACCTCACTCTTGTGTGTCAGAACGTACTCATCAGCAAGAATGGAAGCCTCCTCTGCGGTTTTAACCTTTCTTTCGGTTATAAAAACAGCCACATCTTCAGAGAGAGTACTTTTAAACTGCTCCAACAACATCAACTCATACAGTGCCTCATAGGAATCTGCATGAGATGAGGTACACCAGCGATCAAACTGAATGCGCAAATCGCGTGCAAACTCAGAAAAAGACTGTTGACTTCCTTTACGCCAAGATCTGAATTTCTGTCGATATGCTTCAGGAACTAATTCATAGGCTTTCAACACAACTTCCTTCACTCTTGCGTAGATCTGACTGTCTGCCACACTAAGTGTAGAATAAGCCTTTTGAGCCTTACCTTGGAACACACACTGCAACAATAATGTTTGTTCACAATCTTTCCATCCCATCACTCTTGATAGGCGCTCAAATAAGACAAAGAAAGTGTCCAAATCATCATCATTAAACTTGGGCATAAGATTAAGACCTCTAGCAATGTCAAACCCCTGATAACCTGAAGTACCCATCTGTGACTGAACAACACTTGGTCGAACCTCTAGTTTACCTTCTCTAATTAACTGTAGTCTCTGTTCTTCAAGATCTAGTTTACGAAGTTCAAGTTCTTGGCTTCTTTTACTACTTTCGATTTCTAAGAGAATCAAATCTCTCTGTTGCTCATAAGTTAAAGAAGGAAATCTTTTAGGACGAACTTGTTCTTTAGGGTCAGGAACTTCAGACACACCAGGTTTCTCAGGCCTAATCATCAACACACCCAAATCTATCAAAGCGGATTTCACAACCAGTCCTATGCTTTCTTTCAGACGTTTTTCTTTAGTTGTGAGTCCAATGTCAAAGTGTGCTGCTACCTCTAATAATTGCTCTTTAGACATTTTGTCTATCTCCTCCTCAGAAGGACATTTTACAAACTCATCTAGTTCTGATGCCATTTTAACTAGTTTTATGCGGGTTACCCAAAACCTAGTTTAAACTACACAGTTTTCTCAAAAGCAATATCTTTTCCCACTACCAAAAAAAAAAAAAACCCTCTAACTTAACCCTAGTCTTCGTGCTTCAACCAAGAGCCGAGCTCCTTTAAGCCCTAATATACCGACCGCACCAACAGCTCTCAGATGACCAGAGAGATGCAGTACAGCGGCAGTGCCCTCAGCCCAGTATCAGCACAAAAATAACAAACTAAAATAACAAAACATCAACGCTAAAAGCGTTGCTACAACCTAACTTGGGAAAAGACATTCTTATGAGAAACAAACATCTAACCTCACTACAAACGCACAGCAATCTCACTCCTCGTTAGCGATCAACAATATTAACCAAACAACACTAACTCGCATTCAAAAGAGTGCGACAAACTGGTTAAACAGCAACAAATGATCAAAAGTTTGTACTTACAAACCAAGAGCGCTAGCAAACTGAGCAGACTGTGCAATCCTAATTAGCCACGGCGTTCCTGAATACATCTCATCCGAGAGAGACGGACGAGCCCCCAATTTGTTACAGTTCGGCTCGTGACTGTAACAAAAAGGACGTACACAAATAATACGTACATAAATAGGAGTTTATTTACAGGTGGTTCTAGGGATTAACATAAAAGAATATAAGAAACTGAACACATTCAAACACCAATAAGTCTAACAAAAACCATGAGGCAGACGAAACTAAGGGTGGGGATCACAGGGGGAAAATGGTTTGGATCCCAGGGCACCTCTCACGAACCCCTTTCCTGTAACGACAAGACAAAAGAACAATAGTTCAACAATCCCACACCTTCCTGTTAGGGAACTGGCCTTTTAACTCACAAGCCTAATTAGGCCAGGTGTCCTCAATGAAACCCAATTAACAGACAAACACGGTAAGACCGTGACATTAATAAACTCAAATTAATCAATTATTTTGTAGTATTGTTCATAACTAATGTTAACAAATAAAACCGTACTGTAAACCTTAATTTTGTTATGTGATTTAGTCATTTTATTGGTATTTTCGTTATATTTCTATTTAGCTTTAATTTGTTTCAGTTTTTGTCATTTTGGTACTTCACCTTAAAGTTGTTTGACTTCAGTTTTAGTTGCCATTTCTAATTTTATAGTTTATGCTTAGGTTTTTCCATTTAATGTTTATATTTAATTGTATCTTCTTTTAGCTTTATTTCAATTGCCGAAAACGTCTTTCAATACAGTGTAAAAAAAGGGGTTAAACAGTTAAAGCAATTAAACAGAATAATTTTGTTAAAGATATTGTAAAAACATAAATATATTCACAGACCACCCTGTTCATTTTACAATTTAAAACTTTAATTTTGTAGTTTTAAAAATAACAGCGCCGGTCCACGTTAAACTGATGCAAACGTGTGTTTTCAGATGTAAAAATGTGTCTTTCTTCTTGGTTGCAGCTTTATGTGTTTGGAGGCAAAAATGAAGAGCAAGATTTTAACGATATGAAAATAATGAAATTAATAAACCCCTCAGAGAGACAGCCAGGTACGTCATGCTATCGACTAGACTCCTAAATACCAATCATCTGTTTTACTTTCACTTGAGCTCGATCCATTACTGTTTTAAAGTGATGAAGGAGATTTTATCTGAGTTTGGACTGCAGGGTGTCAGTAATAGGTGAGTGTGTTTCTGTGACTAAATCACTCAGTTTCATTACCAGTTTCATATGAAAGTAACATTCTGTTATTCAAATCATTTCCACGTGATCAGCTTCGCTCCGACAAAGATTCCTAACATGAAGTACGAGCTGGGTCCGTCTCCGGTGATGGTGAAGAGCTACAGGAGTGAAAACATCCAGGTGATTTACGTCATGCATCTCCATTACAAACATGCCAGGCATTTCATTTACAACGGTCAATATTTAAAGTAGTGTTGTAACACCACCTAAACCGACAAAACTAGACCAACACTCCTCAAAATCCTCTAAAAGATCCATATCTACTGTCTGAGAAATGTATCATATTTAATCATTAAATACAGCTGGAATAATAAGACACTATATAGAGCTGTTACCAATACCATCTTAATGCTTAATCTGAATTGGTACTATTACACCTGCTTAAATAATGTTTTAAAAATAACATTTTGCATATTGAAATATGATGATGATAGGCCTGAAATATGAAACTGAAACCACTGGTAAATGAGTGAGTCATTGAATCATTCATTCGACCGATTTGTTCAAAGCAGCTAATTCACTTCAGAACGAAACGCACTGCCGAAATAGCATAAACTAAAATTTTGTCTAAAATGTAAGTCGCTTAATAGTAACTTATTGAATGTTTGTATAAAATCAACATCTCATTTGCAATCGTCCTCCTGTTCATGAAAACTCCTATTCTTGCTCTTAGTCAGTAGAGCATTGGTGTTTGCAACGCCAAGGTCATGGGTTCGATCCCAGGGAAAGCAAGAGGTGATTCAATGTGTTCAAAGTCTCTTTGGATAAAAGTGTCTGCCAAATGTATAAAAATGTAAATGTAATTTATAATGTTACAAAACTGATAATGTTTTCAAAACATTTAAAGGAGCCGTGTCTTAAAAACTGATTTTTAACATTATAATACTTCAAGGAACATATAAAAAATGAGCCCTTTAAACGGTATCTTGCATGCAGATTTTAATTTTAAATATAATTGAATATAGAAGGGAATCTGGATGATTCATATGTAGTGGCTCACATAATTTATATATGGAAATATATGATTTTGCAACCAAGCCAATAAACTCATGCCACTTTCACCCAGGTGAGCGGTCATAGAGATTTCAGTTCAGTTCGTGATGAAGCCATGAATATGATCCACAAAGCTTTTGCCATGTTAGATGAGGAATTCCAAAAACTAGACAGGTAGAGATTATGCCATTTATGGTTATTTCAAATGAATTGTTTAAATCACTAATAATGTTCTCACCTAAAACAGAGAAAAGGAAGCACTTGCGCGAGACACAGAAGCTCTACGATGTGAGAGAGACTCTGAAAATGAGCGTCTCCTGACACAGAGACAGGTACAGCTGATCACGCTGACGTCACTCGAGTCATTGCTTTGATGTGTCTGTTCCTGTTCTGCACAATGCCTGAAGGAAGTTTGCGGTTGTGATTTGGCAGGAACTTCAGGATATGCTGGAAAGACACAAAGCTCAGAACGAAGCTTGGCTGCGCGCGCGGGCAGACGAGAACGACAAGGAGAGGAAAGAGCTGTGTAAACTGAGGGTGTGTGACTTTCAAATAACCACAAACATTCACTTCATACAAACATACAGACAGCTTGCTGCATATGTGTGTTTATAACACTATTACTTTGTTTCACATACAATATATATTTACTGTATATATATTTATTGTATGTGAGACAAAGTAATAGTGTTTTATATGTATATATATATTATACACACAAACATATTACGTAAATGCCTAAGTTAGATTTGATAACATATTATATAAACACAAACTTTTAGGCGAATAATCAACTTGACAGCACTCTCTGTCTGTCTCTCTCTCTCTCTCTCTCTCTCTCTCTCTCTCTCTATATATATATATATATATATATATATATATATATATATATATATATATATGTGTGTGTAAATACAGTGGAGTTCACTTATCTCGACCTCGGTTAACTTGTCAATCCTATAATGTCGACGTTTTTGAAGTGGAACTGCCAAACTCCCTATTTGTCTTAGCATTTTCTTATCGGTTATGTCGATTCTTTTACATCGCCAAAATCTAGTATCTCGAGCACAAAAGAGGGACAAATTCGCCACTTCACATGTTTATCTCGTGACTAATGATGGTACCTAGTTCACTGCGCATGCGCTGAGTTTGCGTTGCACGTGCCGCGCAGCTGCAGAAGAACTCGCGGAAGTGGCGGAAAAATCAAGCTTTACAGATGCTATCTTGGAAGAGGGGCAGGAGTTCGCCATCACTGTCCAGAAATTCCCAGATTACATCGACAAAGTCGTCGTTACTGACAGAAGCATTTGTTTTCAAGCAGACCGTTAAAGTCAAAAAGCAACAAAGCATTTTAGATTTTGTAAAGAAACCATATTAACCGCGTGTGCAATTCTTTCAGAACTGTGTCAGAGCGAAAGGACTGTGTTATGAGCGAATGTGTTTATGTGTGTGTGACTGTGTTTATGCTGTGAGAGAAATTGTGTTTGCAATGTTGGAGAATATAATTAAAGGTTTGTATGGAGAATGGAAGGTGTTTTTATTGTATTCTGGTAAATCTCTGCTGTTAGTTGCTGCACATATGCCTTTTGTTGTTAGCAAACATATACAGTGTATGAACATTTTTATAGCATGCTGATCGCTTCATCAAACAAAAGGCTATATTGGCTGTTGTCTCGATCATCGGTTATCTCAACGCTTTTTTGCAACCCCCGAGGCCGTCGACATAACCCAACTCCACTGTATATATATATATATCACCCCTAAAAGTGGTAATGACAGAACAGCGCTAAAAGCCACATAAAAGTAAAAAACACAAAACAAAAAACAACTACGACAGAAATCCACGAGCACCCGTGACAAAATGCGTCGAAGTGGGGAGTCCAGTGAAATTAAGATTTTGTGCAAGTGCTTGTCTGTGTGGGCATGCAAGATGCACAGAAAGCTGGGATCTGAGTGCGTTTGATGTTGTTCAATGCTTGTTGTCACTTCAATGCTGAAGAAGACTAAAGGAAGACCCGTGTTCTCTTTTATAATACCAAAAGGATTGTCAGTTTCGGCTGGTTTCCTTTCTGGTTCGCTTTGAGCTGGGTTTGGCTCTTTTAAAATGAACCCTATGTGAAAACACCTTAAAAAAACATATCTTGATACGTAATGTTTCAGAATTACACAGTGCCGTCATATTTTATTAATTTGCATAAACTATTCCTTTATAAATCCAGTGACTTTCTCACATTGGTAATGAATAAAAAATGTCACTGCAGGGACAGTTCACACTGAACTCGCTTTTAAAACTCATTTTATGCATGGAGTGGCGGCTCTTTAACATTTCATTAATGCCAGGTGACGTCACCTGCCGGTTCTTATTTATGGCTTCTGAATATTCCAGGAGGAGGTGCTTCAGGAGCAGGAGAGACTCAAAGAGGAGCAGTGCAATATCCAAAAACGCAGTGAGCAGCTCCTGTCCATTATGCAGCAGTTCAAAGGCATGTGAAGACTGTCTCCATGGCAACCGCAGAGGCAGACGGGACGAGTTTTGTTTAGGAAAACGGCAAGATTATTGATGCCACTCCCTTACTGTGATATTTGGGTTTGTTTGTCTGCCTGATGATTTGGTTATTCTGCTCTGTCTCTCTCTCTGTGTGTGTGTGTGTGTGTGTGTGTGTGTGTGTGTGTGTGTGTGTGTGTGTGTGTGTGTGTGTGTGTGTGTGTGTGTGTGTGTGTGTGTGTGTGTGTGTGTGTTAATGGATGTCACAACACATTAGACAACCTCATTACCGGGTATACCTGTAGAACATTGTTTGATTTATGATGCTTTTGAAAAGATTGTTCTGAAATGTGATGAAGTAAACAGGTTTACCACCAAAGCCCACGTGTCATTTATTTTCATGTTTCTCCACAAGCTTATGTTGATAGAAACTGAGGCCCTCGGGTCACTAAATTTAACTCTCTGGATCTGATATCAGTTATGAAAAAATGGCAGTCTGGGAATTATTGCATAATAACATTATTTATTAGTTTTATTTTTCCTTTTTTCAGTTACATTTAATAATTTAGCTGATGATTCTACCAAAACCATTACAAAACAGGCAAAGTACAAGCTTTTAATGATAGATAGATAGATAGATAGATAGATAGATAGATAGATAGATAGATAGATAGATAGATAGATAGATAGATAGATAGATAGATAGATAGATAGATAGATAGATAGATATCTTAAAGACTCTATTGTATATACTCCATATATAGAGTATATATATATATATATATATATATATATATATATATATATATATTTACCATATATACTCCAGATATTTCACATCACACTGTCTCTCAGCTTATAATTTACAATATCTGATCAATTTTTACAAAATCCACAAAAGTAAAGAGATCATCTTGTTTGAACTCACTTCAAATCTCAATAAACACACTGATGCATAAAATTTCAGAATAACAGACGTGCACTGCTATTTTTAGTTAATTTATCATATGTATTACTTTACTTAACTGTTAAACTACACAGCCCGTCCTGCTATATAATACAGACTGCGAAGGACATTAGTTGATTTGTAAACTAATTATTCGCATAAAGTGTAGCACCGTCCAGCCCATAATATCACAGACTTTATTGTCTATTGTCAGTGGGTTTGTGAGAGGGACAGTCATGTCGCAGTGCTTGCGCATGCGCACACAACCTTGCCGAGCCGAACCGAAAGCGGCCGAAAAAGAACGATGGGAAACGGTCGGCGGCGCACTATTTGGCAGGAAGGTTTCCCGCGCAGCGCCAAGTGTGTCCGGCGGCGGAGCACTATGTGGCAGCGGGGGAGGGGAGGGAAAGAGCTCGGCCGCATTCGGGGCCGTCTGCGCTCATCAAACGCTGCTCATTGAACACACAGTGAGGCAGAGCCGAAGTGGAAATACTCTTTATGCCGCAATATGCGTGAATTTCTAAAATAAACCCGGGGTAAGCGAGCATCCATGCCATAAATGCCACATTTATGCATTGCACTTGAATAAAAGGCGAAATGCGATGAGATTGAGTTCAAATCTGCAGTGAATGGGTTTTGGGGGCGAGTTTTGGGGACGCTTGATCCAGACGATTCTGTTGAAAATGCGTTTCTTGTGCTTCCTTTGTTTCTGCTGCGGGATTGTAAATAAGAGCTTGAGCCAAAATGGCGGCCGGAGCCGTTGAGCCGCGTCGAGCTGCGAGCTATTGCACTGCGTTTAGTCGCACAAATAATACGGGTTTTATCATTTCTGGATCTTTCCTGGCTTTATATCCCTCTTGGGTGCTGTTTCAGCATTTAGAAGATGATGTCTGGCTGCATTTGTGGTGATTTTACAATGTTTAAAGAGGTTAGGTAGCAAAAATGAGTCAGTTAGCTAGATATATTGGAATATTTGTGATGACAAATTGCGTGTTTTGTTAATAAAACGCGTGTTTATTGTTCATTTCGGACTTGCATTGGTTGTTAAGTACGTTTTTTTTTTTTGCTATGTGATGTACCTTCAGACTGCCAGTTACCTGTAGTCTGTCTGTAATGCGTTTTCCTTCTTAAAGGATGCTTTGATACTCATGCAAGCCCAGATGTTATTCATGTGTGTATGTTTTGCCATCTTCACTATAACTACACAAGTTGCAGTGCTGATGGTCATATTGCTTGCTAATGGCAGCACTGAAACCCAATCTGGCCAAGTGATCTCACTGCATTGTTGAAGCTTCTGGCCAGTTTGAAATGTAAGGTCTTGAATTCATTAAGTCTTCATCTGATGCTCAATGATCAGGTTGCATTGAAGAAAGTCTGCAGGATTTCCATGAGGAACAATGACATGAATCATTCTGGGGGTTTGTTTTGGAAGGAAGGGGGCGGCGGTTCATTTGTATTTCATGACAGTCTCCTGAAGAGTTTTGTAGGGCACCTCTGGAGGATTAATTGATCAATTAGGCTTGTAAAGGAGAGATTACAGCGGAGGAACCGGCACTGCGGTGGGTTTGATTTAAGTAGGCATGCACGATATATAGGCCACCATATTGGTATCGGTCGATTATATGTTGGTTGTTTTTATGCTTTTTTGGCAAATGCTTTTATCCAAAGTGACTTGGATTTCATTCAAGAAACACATTGACATTCAAATCAGTTCTTGCTTTCTATGGGAATTGAACCCATGACCTTGGCGTTGCAAGCGTCACACGCTCTACTGTTTGAGATACACGAATGCACCTGTATTTCATGGGTTTACATGATTGGAATCATTTTGAAAAATTAAAATATAGTTCAGTGCTTTCAAATATAAAGAGTTTTAAATATTAGTACCATATATTAGTATATATATTACTTGCGGTGCACGTCTGTCATATCGGCTGCATAAAGTTAAAATGAAAACATAATTGTGTGTTTAAATCATGGCTTTATTTAATGAGGCTTTTGTTTTTGTAATCAGGCCCTCAGAAGTTACATTTATCGGTTATCGGTTTTTCAAATATAAAGCGTTATCGGCCAAAATGTTATCGGTTTAAGACTTTATTTGGGTTCTGATTTGCAATAGTGTTGTGCAACAACCACCTCAAAAAACACTAATCCTAATCATTGATATGTGTGTGTATATATTGTGTATGTGTAAAAGTATGGTTATGTACAATATCCAGCTGGACAAGAACACTTTTTATTTATAAACGATTCTTTATTATTGTGTACATGCACCCATTATGTTTTCTTTTTCTAAATGCACCATACTTTCCAAAACTATCCTTTTCTTTTTATATCCTTTCACTGGTTTAATGTTATGATACTGTTCAATAACATAATTTTTCTGCATCATTGATCTGTAAATTCCCTCTCTTCAATTGCATTCAGCTTCGCCTGACGCTGCCGTTATAGCAGCCACTGGCCAACATTTGATACAGCTCAGTACTTTTGCATCTACAGCTGAAATATATTAGATTCTTATATGCATATACTGAAGTGCGATGATTTAACACGCAACGTCTGAGTTGAGTTATAGCCGAGATCCTCACATGCTGGAAATGCATTATCATAAATGCTGTAAAATATATTATCCTAACCAAAATAAAACAAATGATCATTTATCGATTATCATTGCTGTAATGTGACAACAAATAATATATACAGTATAAATTATGCGTCATGATGGTACTTGTTGCCTTTAATTGATGCTGATTTAAATTAAACATATTGCATTGCCGTAAATCAATAATTTTACTGCATTGATAATTTTTATAATGCATTGCATTCAAGAAACACATTGACATTCTAATCAGTTCTTGCTTTCCCGGAGAATCGAACCCATGACCTTGGCGTTGCAAGCGCCACACTCTACTGTTTGAGACTCAGGAAAACCAAAACTCTGTATTAAGAACCACCATTGAAAACAATGCGAATTACAATACATGCTTGAGGTTGATTCGTTTGAAAGGAAAATGAGCTTTGAAAAGTTTGCTAAAAGAGGAAAATGAGGGATATTGTGCAGGAATATTATTGAGGAAATGTTGCAAATCATCAGTTCAAGTCACAAAAAAGAAGAATTGACCGTGAGGTGAATATCACCGTCTCGCTCTTTAATTTGATTGGATATAGAGATTGTAAAACTGAAAATGGTGTTATTATTTGAGTCCAGCTGTGTTGGAAAGGAGTATTTTCATGCGTTAAGGCATGTTGGATTTATTGCAGTTGGATTGCACTAGGTCACGCTCGACTTGTATTAAACATGCTCTGGTTTTGATGTAGTTGATCTGGACGCTCTGGTAGAATAACTGAGCTTGCCTCGGTCTGTCGTGAAGCCCTGAGCTCCCTGTGCTTGTAGTGTAACTCCTGTTGTGTTGTATAACAGCGTCTGCTTGGCTTCCTGAATAATGCAGAGTCTCGTGTCATGGCTGATCTGCTCTGCTTTCTTTGGCATTTTGAGTGTCAGAATGACAGGAGCTGCTAAATGGTTGCATCGGTTAATGAATGCTGATTTCCAAAGCACAAACTTTTACTTGAAGGCAATACACCCCAGGGGTATCGGGTTAAACATTTAGTTAATAGATATCACCATACTTACCCAGTTGATTGATTAATTGCATTAAAAGCTGAATGCAATTAAAATATGCACCAATTTCCAGAACATAAATCTGATAAAGCCTTTGTTTCATTTTGTTGAGATGTTAGAGATTTACCGTATTTTCCCGCAGATAATCCGCACCCTCATATAGCCCACGGGTTTTGTTTTGTGTATAAAATTGTTGGCATAACCCGCACCTTTATATAACCCGCACCCATAGATTGATTAACTTTTTTGTGCAAGTTCACATTTCGAGTTTCGAATGTTGCTCGCATGACGTCAATTATCATAACTGTTCAGCTCGGTACACAGTGCTTGTGCGCAAAATTCAAACAATAAGAAAACAAACACAAGTCAGAATCAGAAGAAAAAGAAAGAGCAGTGTCTCCCGCTGTGCAGCAGCTCGTCCCTTAAGAAGCGATTCTACAGGTGTTGATCATCGGATGAGATGAGAAGAGCCCGCCCTCATGCAGCACAGCCAATCACGTCTTCCTGCATGATTGACAGGTCAGACAGCCTATCAGCGCCAGCTGTCAGAGTGATAGTACAAGTGCCAGAGACAACAACCCTCGCAAGAAAGAAAAACAGAAACAAAATACTGCAAACAAAAAAAACGTACGTGCTTAGGGACGTAACAAATAAATTGAAATAGTATTACATGTAAAAAATGTGTGATAAAACCCGCACCCCCTGCAGGGTTTGTAAAATCTGGTATGACCTGCGGCTTATATGCAGGAAAATACGGTAATTTCCAGAACATAAATCTGATAAAGCCCTTGTTTAATTTTTAGATTCCGATTCTGGGAGATTTAATTACTTTACCAGCTTTGAATCTTAAATATATTTGTCCATTTTAGAATCATTTACAAATTGCAATACACAAAGAGTGCTTTAAGTGTCTGAGTGTGTTCCAGTCAAAAGTAACGAGTGAGTTTTCTCTTTCTCACCTTTACTGCTGTTTGATTATTAATTGCATCATAGGCTACGTCTACATTAATCCGGATACGTTTGAAAAACGTTTTTTTTGTTGCTAAACGCTCTCCGTTTTCCAAAAGTTTCTCACCCACACTGAAACGTCAGAATGTGTGTGTGTGTGTGTGTGTGTGTGTGTGGGAAACCTCTGAAAACGAAACAGACATAATAAAGTTATCACACAATTCTTCAGGCAGGATCTTTTATCACTATTATATGTTTGGTCTAAAATACAACTGCTCGTGTTTTGCCGCAGGACAGCAAATACGAGGGTTTTCTGTCATCCTTGCAGGACTGGGATATGAAGAGTGACACATTTTAGCAACTGTTTGAAAGTGAATCACATGAGACCGAAATAAACATAAATATCTATCAGTATAATGTGCGACATGACTAAACGCGTCGTCGTTTTCACAATCCACTTTGAAGAGCGTTTTCTGAAAGCTTCTCGGTGTGGCTGGAAGGCCAAAATGGAGAGAGAGATGCGTTTTCAAACGAAACGAAAGAGTGGCATGATTGGCTGTATTCACACTAACGTACAACTCTGATTTGATGCATCAGATCTATGTGTTTACATTTATTTCTTGTCGTAAAAGCATTTTGAGCTGCACATGCGTTCATAATGGTTTGTGTCCATAAAGAAGTTGAGCTTATGAGTGGAAGAAGTCGTGAACCCGCTGGTTTGGGATGAAGAGTGGGATGGAAACACTACCTGGTGTAAATGGATGGCCTACGCCGATTCCCACCACGTCAGAGGCCGTCCCGCTCTTCAGCCCAAACCAGCGGGTTCACAACGACTTCCACCCGTAACGGCAGCACTGCTCGTCGCCTCGACGTATCGACTCGCGCGCACATAAGCAATTTGATTTATTATAGGCACAACAGTCTTTTCAAAAAATCGTTTTAGCTTTCCTGTAGCTCAATCAGTAGAGCATTGGTGTTTACAACGCCACGGTCATGGGTTCGAAAAAGTAAAGAAATGCTTGCATTACTTCACCGGTCAACGGAGAAAACAGTGGAATTGCAAGGTGGCGGCACCCTTGCTCCAAAAACTATAACAATACATCCTTCTTTAAAATGGTTACATTAATCATGTTTGTTATATATTGCTTTCCTGTAGCTCAAACAGTAGAGTGTGGAGCTTGCAACGTCAAGGTCATGGGTTCGATTCCCAGGGAAAGATTAGAATGTCAATGTGTTTCTTGAATGCAATGCAAGTTGTTTTGGATAAATTCAGAAAAGCAAATATTGTCACTATTGTCACAAATATATTTTTACGTAACACTCGATACTTAAAACCCCCCCCAAAAAAAAGAAAAATCTAAATGGGGTCAAATGTGATAATGTCAACAATAATCACATTTGACCCCATTTAGCTTTTTCTTTTTTTGGGGGGGGGGTTTAAGCATCGAGTGTTACGTAAAAATATATTTTACTTAAAGATAGTCCGTCCACTTCATGTTGTTTCAGACTTGCATGACTGACTGATTTTCTTGAGCTATTTCGTTCCCATTAACTTCAATTATATGGACCAAAAAAATTCAATGCAACTGTTTGGTTTCCAATGTTCTTCATGAAGACAAAGCTTTTGAAAAATTGCGTACATTACCGTGGAGTTTCTTTACTTCGTTTATCGGCTACTGGGAGATCAAAATGTGAGCCTTTCCATTTCACATTTCTGCATTTATCAGACGCTTTTATCCAAAGCGACTTTCATTGCATTCAAGAAACACATTGGCATTCTAATCAGTTCTTGCTTTCCCTGGGAATTGAACCCATGACCATGGCGTTGCAAGCGCCACTCTCTACTGTTAGAGCTACAGGAAAGCCGTTTCCCTGAGCGTTTTCTAAACGGTTTAGCTGATGCTCTTTTATTTCTTTCTTAGGTTGCTGAATCCCTTCCAAAGGAGGTCTGGATCAGCACCGTCAGCGCGGGCCCTGAGTGGGCTGGCACGACCCGTCCTGTCCTGCCCACTCAACACTGAACACCAAGCATTCCTGAGACTCAGACGGGCATCGGGGGAACCATATTACATGCCAGCGGCTTTTGTTTTTGACTGCCCCCTTTAGGTTTACCCCCCCACCCCTACTCCAACTCCCTTTCCCCTGGTACTCTTTCATTCATCCGAAAGAGTGAGCGGATATTTTCACCCTAGTGTGGCAGCCGGGCTGCTCCCCCACACACAGATGAATGAAGACCCCATTCGGGAAGACCGCATCCCCGAGATCCAGACCTGATGCAGGTTAGAGCGCCTTTGATCGGATGATGATGACCCTCTTGAAGATCACCGTCTGAAATCTGTGTTTAATATCAAGTGTATTTGCTGTGTCTGTGATTGAAGGGCATCCTGGCGTCTCTGCAAATATGATGAAGAAAAAGAATTCTCATAAGTAAGTGTTATTTATGTGTTTTAACTTGTATTATTGATCATGATATAAAATGTATTTAATGATTATAAACGGTTAAATATTGGGTGATGGATACTTTGTGTGTTTTAGGTCTGGATATTAATGGTACATTAATTTTAATATAAAAAAACTACACGTACGGATCATAATGCAATGTTTATGAATTTAATTATTAGTTAAATATTGGGTGAATTTTACTTTGTGTTTTAGTGCGAATATACATATTGATCATAATATAAAATGTATTAAATGATTATATGCAGTTAAATATTGGGTGAATGTTACTTGATTCGTGTTTTAGTGCGAATATACATATTGCACATAATTAAAAAAAAATTATTTAATGATTATTAACAGTTAAATATTGGGTGAATGTTACTTGATTCGTGTTTTATTGATCATAATTTAAATAAAAAAATGTAATGATTATAAACGGTTAAATATTGGGTGAATGTTACTTGATTCGTGTTTTAGTGCAAATATACATATTGATCATAATAAAAAAAAATGTATTTAATGATTATAAATAGTTAAATATTGGGTGAATGTTACTTGATTCGTGTTTTATTGCGAATATACATATTGATCATAATTAAAAAAAATGTATTTAATGATTATAAATGGTTAAATATTGGGTGAATGTTACTTGATTTGTTTTATTGCGAATATACATATTGATCATAATTAAAAAAAAATGTATTTAATGATTATAAATGGTTAAATATTGGGTGAATGTTACTTGATTCGTGTTTTATTGCGAATATACATATTGATCATAATTTAAAAAAAAATTATTTAATGATTATAAATAGTTAAATATTGGGTGAAGGATACTTTATGTGTGTTTTAGTGCGAATATACATATTGATCATAATATAAAAAAAATGATTTAATGATTATAAACAGTTAAATATTGGGTGAAGGATACTTTATGTGTGTTTTAGGTCTGGATATTAATGATACATTTTAATATAAAAAAACTACACATACTGATCATAATGCAATGTTTATAAATTTAATTATTAGTTAAATATTAGGTGAAGGATTTTTTTTATGGCTGAATATGTGAATTAATTGATTTATTATTTTTTTGGTCATTATGAATATAACATGAATTTAATGGTCATCTTTATCCGAGTAAAATAGTAAGTGAAGCGTAAAATTGGTTTATTTTTGAATAAAGTATTCAAAAACCGGTTTGAGATGGGTCTGACTATGCCAACTAATACCATATATATCGATGAAGTCTGTGTTTGCGGGAGTGTGTGACTCGCTTATCTAACGAGTTTAAAATGTAACATTTGGGGAAATGTCACCAAACGGATGTGATTCTGATATCTGATGATTATGACTTCATCTCACAGGAAACACAAAAGCAGCGTAGGGCCCACCAAAGCAGTGGCTCAGCCAAGGCGGAACATCGTGGGCTGTCGTATCCAGCACATCTGGAAGGAGGGCAGCGGCGCGGCGTCGCAGTGGAAAGGCACAGTGTTAGACCAGGTGCCCGTCAACCCCTCGCTCTACCTGATTAAATATGACGGCTTTGACTGCGTCTACGGCCTGGAGCTGCATAAAGACGAGAGGGTGCAAGGACTCGAGGTTCTGCCAGACAGACTAGGTATGTCCAGGATTAACCGGTTTCATTTACATTCATGCTTTTATCAGACGCTTTTATCCAAAGTGACTTGCATTGCATTCAAGAAACACATTGACATTCTAATCAGTTCTTGCTTTCCTTGGGAATCGAGCCCATGACCTTGGCGTTGCAAGCGCCACACGCTCTACTGGTTGAGCCCAGTTACACATTGTGGGTCACACTATTACGAAATAATTATGAAAGGCATAATTTAGTTGGGTTGTAGAAATGGATCCCTTTTGTATTCACTCCGGCCGATAATTAAACAGTGCAACTGAATAGAAAAGGTAACATTAAATTTATTAAATGAACAGAATAAAGGGTGTCCAAAGGCCAAAATAACAAACAAAACGAAAATAAAACAAAAAGAGGGGATAATGTAAATTACCTAACCAAATAGAAAAAAAAAATACATTTACCTTACCTAACTCCCTCGTGAAAAACAAATGCAAAGTAACTGGCAGGACACCTGTACGCTACCAGAAGTTAACACATTGCTAGGCTTTAGACAAGAATAAACCAAAATGTTACGATGGCAAACGTCTAAGTTTGGGTAAAATAAACAGATGTTCTCATGGTGAGGTTTCACTCTGCATGCAACATTCGAAACATCGACTGGAGGAGGGATCCAGGAGCTCTCAACCCGTTCATGGACAAACCAAGAATGATCTCATCGACGAAGGCCGGCGGTTTCGTTATATAGTCCAAAACATCATCCAAACAGCCAATGATGATCAGACATCAGAACTAGAGAGAGAGAGAAAGACAGAGCAATCAAACCATTCGCAAAAACGAGGATCGTAGCATGCATTTATTTCATTTTATTGACAGCAGACATTGAAAAAAAAGACTTATTTACTCTAATAACATAGAAGTTAGAGTTATTGGCCAGTGATGAGTTGAAAATACATTTTATTTATTATATCATATATATAAAAAAGTGCATACTTAGCTTTTGTGTTAGGGCTGAATGTGTGAATATGAATTTATTATTTTATTAATATTAAAATGCTGCACTCATATTGGTCATAATATAACATGCAAATAAAAATATCCGTCATGCTGGTTCATCGTTATTGAAATATGTTATGATCAATGCACAATGTAGGCAGAATTCTCTCCAAAATCTCTCTTCAGTATCTCTGACATCGGATGACTTTTGAATGTGGACAGCATGACTTCCATTCATGCACCGCTATAATCGTGTCGTTTGAGTGAATTATTGTTCCCAGATTTACTGCTGTGGCTGTCGTTTCCGATCCTGCCACTCATCGCTTGTCTTGCTTTCTCTCACATCTTTCAGCCTCGACACGCATCAGCGACGCCCACCTGGCCGACACCATGATCGGCAAAGCTGTGGAGCACATGTTCGAGACGGAGGACGGCACTAAGAACGAGTGGAGGGGAATGGTTCTGGCCCGGGCGCCCATCATGAACACGTGGTTTTACATCACGTATGAGAAAGACCCAGTGCTCTACATGTATCAGCTGCTCGATGACTATAAAGACGGAGATCTGAGGATCATGCCAGACTCTAGTAAGTGTGTAGAGTAATACCATGGGATACGAGTAGAATCCGTTCCAGGCCTGAGCTCGTAACTCGAGTTACGAAAAATGATCTCAAATCATTTTTCCCATAAGAAATAACAGGAAAGAAATTAATCGGTTCTGGCCCTCTAAAAAACTCCCTTATTAGTGCTAATAACAATGGAAAATGTTTTGTTTTTAATTGCATTATAGACATACACACACAGAAAATTATAATATATAAGGATTCCTATGATATAGAATAAAATGTGGTTTTAATTAGGAATTCTTACCTTCGATACAGTAGCGGCTTGTGCGGAGGAGGAGGAGGAGGGAGGGTTTACGTAGATAATGCAAACACAATACAGAAGTGTAGTGTTTCTTCCCGTGCTATGTATTGGATAAACTCAGAATCTCATGTTTATTATTATTGAACACACATAACTCCTGCTGCTCCCAGCTTAATACTCCTGAATCACTCGTTGCCCCCGACGAGTATCTCAAAGCAAAAAATGCTCGTATCTCAAAGCAAAAAATGCTCGTATCTCAAAGCAAAAAATGCTCGTATCTCAAAGCAAAAAATGCTCGTATCTCAAAGCAAAAAATGCTCGTATCTCAAAGCAAAAAATGCTCGTATCTCAAAGCAAAAAATGCTCGTATCTCAAAGCAAAAAATGCTCGTATCTCAAAGCAAAAAATGCTCGTATCTCAAAGCAAAAAATGCTCGTATCTCAAAGCAAAAAATGCTCGTATCTCAAAGCAAAAAAAAAGCTCAAATATTTGCTTGTATCTCGGAATGCTCATATCTAAGGTATTACTGTATGTGTGTTAGATGATAAATTCACTATTCTGTATTCACTGTTATATTATCAAGAGAAAATTATTTCACAGAATTCACACAAAAATCTTGAAAAGCAGATTTTATTCTAACCGACCATTTCTAAAAATGAAAAGAAAAAGCAATTACAACTGATTACATAATATTCAGTGATTTATGGGATGAGCAGTTAAACGATGCTCCGCATTTGAGTTGAATGGAGTCATTTACATCTCCGTTTAATCGTTCTTCCCGTGCTTTGCAGACGACTCGCCCCCGGCGGAGCGCGAGCCCGGAGAGGTCGTGGACAGCCTCGTGGGGAAGCAGGTGGAATATGCCAAAGAGGACGGCTCTAAACGAACTGGCATGGTTATTCATCAGGTGGAAGCCAAGCCCTCCGTCTACTTCATCAAGTTTGATGACGACTTTCACATTTACGTCTATGATCTGGTGAAAACATCGTAGGCAGCGCAACCGACGAGGAGAGGGGGAGGAGTTTCACGTAACCATGTGATTCACACAAACGTTTTTGCCAAAAGTTCTTTCGAAACATTTCTTGTAACATCATCTGGAAATGGAACGGTGGATCATTCAGTGGATTACCACTAGTCAAGTGTCTCTTATTGTTGTAGGATGAACGGGCATCACATCCCCCGACATACACGTAGCTTCATATTTCAGAGGTTCGTCTCGAGCATTTCCCATTCCTGTCGTTATTACGAAGACGCGACGTCGTGTTCATCGGGAAAAACCCCGGTTAGAGTAACAACGTTCTGGGCTGCATCGGACGTTAAAGCGTTCATCTCTTGGACTGTTACAGCTCCGACTCGGGTTGCGTGTTGTGCAGAGATCCGAGGGGAAAAGTACAAACAATACACGAGGTGTTTATCATTTCAGACGTGAAAAACACTTGGAAAAGTGTGCATCAAAGTGCCAGGAGGTGGAGGGCCGGGGCTCGGCGGTAGAAAGTGGCCTGGGGAAACGATGTCTCGCCGTTGTTACCCTCCGTCTTCTAGTTCATGCACTCGCCCTCGCCAGAATTACACACACGAGCTCCACTGTCATTTGTGTGAAATGAAACCCCATCGTCTTGTTTTTTTATGTATTTTGTTTCCTACTTTTTTTATATATATAAATATATATACGTTTATCATCACCTCCTCGAGTAAACGCTAATGCAGCTTTTGTTATCTCAAGCACTAAATTTAAAGGAAATCAGAGACTTGTTTTGTTTTACCACGTTTATTTCACTTTTGGGCTTCATAACGTGTAAAACAATGCCCACTAAACATCTATCAGATTGTGGGTATTATGAAAGATTAATGGGTTTATTGTGTTTTATCACACAGTTTCGTCTCTGGCGCTACTAAACACAGACGGTTATCCAACGCCCCATAGTATTTAGTGATACTAATCGCACAAAGTGTCTAATCCCGTACCCGTTAGAAACATGCTGATGCAATAATGAAGTATTCAGGAATTTCTTTGCAGACCATGACTTTTGTTTTCAGTTCTTTAATCGCTTTGCCTCTCTGCGAGCCTAAAACGTTTGTGCCTCGATATTGACGTCAGTCTGGTTTTAAATTATTTTTTTTACGTGTGTTTTGTCTGGAGGTTTGTGTGTTCCCATTAGACTCGTACGAAATGACTCGAAGGTCTCCTCCGAGGAATGTTACTATGTTTGAAGAAGCCCTCTAAGCTACATGTGTTTTGCATTATTTCAGCTGCGTTTGCGCTTTCGGTTACAGCATTTTTTTTTTTTTTTACACTTCACATTCTGCCCCTCCAGATACATGAAGCATTTCGGTTGCAGAGAGCCACTGTGTTCGGCATTTGATGTGCAACACTAGGTGACTCCGAGACATGCACGGGTCATATTTCACTCCGAAATCAAACGAAACAAATGAATGTGCATTTATTTTCATGACATTTGAAGTTCTCATTACCTAATATGTGAAAACCGTTATGCATTAATACTGTAATAATCTTGTCTAGACACGCTGATTCTTAATTGCCATGCATTTAAATCTTTCCATGAGGTATGAATACTTTATCATTATTCTTAATCATTACTCTGAGGTTTAGTTAAATTGCGTTAATTGACATGATGCTGCAAGTAAAATTGTTATACATGTTAGTGATGTCAAATGTGTTGTGTATTCTTATTTTATATATATATATATATATATATATATATATATATATATATATTATTGATATAAATAAATTATATATATATATATAAATAATAAAAAATAACTATAATATTATTTATATATATATATATACACTCATATAATAAAAAATAAAATGTATATTAGATTTTTTTTTTTTCCCCCGACGCAATTAATTGATTTGACAGCACTGGTGTGTGTGTGTGTGTGTGTGTGTGTGTGTGTGTGTAAATGGCACATTTTTTATACTTGTTTTGTATGATTTTTGGGGTGAAATGCGACCTAAACATTTCTTGATGCTTTTCATGAGATTCTCCCTGTAAAGTGCATAAAGATTTTCGTGATTCTCCATGTTCTGACCTTGAAACCTTAATGCAGACGACCTGCTCGGCTTAGCCAAAAAAGCAGCGGCGGTCATCAAACATAGTGACCTTAGCGCAGAGGTAAAGCTTCGTCCTGGGACCGCTCTACTTTTGCTTCTCGATCGAGAGCGAGGTCACCGTTAAGAGGCGTACGGATCCGTACGCTCCCTCACTGCAGCTCAGAGTTGTGTCTTATTCAAATGGACATACGGACATGTCAATATGCAAACGGACACCCTCAGAAAAGACATACTCATGGGATTGGCCTTTTACATGTACCTACTGTAGTATTGTACTGTGTTTTGATGTCAGGTCGACGTGGGAAATTTACAACGGAAAAAAATGACAAACTAGACCGTTCTTTTTGCATGATATGAGTAGAGTTGTTCTCGTATGTTAGTGTGATGCATGTGTACCTGTCTTTTTATTTCGGCTATTCGTTCCCTAAATGAAAGTTTCTGTTTGTGTTGCTAATCGTGACGTTTCGGTTCTGGCTTTGAATCCATTTCTAAGTAAAAAACAATAAGTATTTTATTTCCTGCTATGCTCTATAAGAACAAACGCACTGGTGTTGTGTGTGGCGTGCCAATCGAAGGCAAGGTACCAGTGTTAAACAGCATTTGAGGGATCATATCCTTTTGACACAGAACCACCGATCTGCTAAAGGACAAATTTATTTGTTTCTATGAAGAGTGCCATATTTAACGAAGAAACAGGCCTTATGTGATCGGGACGAAATCCAATACGAATCTATATGTAGAGCGGGCTAACGTGTGCATGCGTCACATATCTAATTCAACCTGTAGATACAGAATTAGAGGAAACGCACACTTTAAACTACGAGGAGAGTATCGAACGTATGGTCCCTTTATGATGCTGTTACTCTTTAATTACTTTGTATAAAAAAAGAAAAGAGTGGACAAAAATGCAGTGCAATTTTGATGATTGTTGCAGATACATGTATAGTTCAAATTTCATGTTCTTTCACATATAGGTCAATGGCTTCTATTGGACTGAATCTGTTTTTTTCCTCTTTTTTTAACATGTAGATAGTTCATTTTATTTTCATTTAAGTATAAACACATTTTAAAACCTGTTACTTAATTCATTAAGTAATTTTTATAATTATTATGTAAGTCTATCCTTATAAGATTAAAAAAAGTTCATGTGAATGCGTGTGTGAATCTTGATTCGAATACTGACTCTGTGTGTCTGAATATTTATATTTATTCATTTAGCAGATGCTTTTATCCAAAACGATTTATAATTTGAGGAAAACGGAAAGTGATTCATCATGAAGATGCAAAAGTATATAAGCGTGCTTACGATATAAAGTTTCAAACATTACACACACTAGTAGTTTTGTGTGTAGATTTTAGTTTTGTAATATTGCCAGGAATATGGCCTGAGGTAGAGAAATAGATATAGAGATATGACAATAGAAACTGATTTAAATGTATGGCGACTCAACAATTAATATTATATAGATAATATAATATATAGTTAATGGCTAATAATATTTACATTATTGTTAATAAATGCTTGGGAATTTGTTCAAATTCACTTTAGTTTCTAATGTGTTTTAGGAATTTAAATTTGTAATACAATTTGTTTAGGTTTTCTTATGTTCTTGTTCGAATGGCAACCACAAACAAAATCTTTAATTGGTAAAAAACACCTCGATATGAACTCATTAATATTAATTGGATAAGTTTGCCACGCAATTTCAACACTCAGTAGAGATTTTACCTAATTTACGTCCATAACCTAAGCCACCAGCGAATCTGCGAATGAGCGCCCCCTTTTTAATATTCATGAGCAGAGTCAACCCACCAGCGAATCAGCGATCGAGCGACACCTTTATTTAAATATTCATGAACCAAGTCAAGCCACCAGCGAATCAGCGGGCGAGCATCCCGTTATAATTTTAATATTCATAAGCCAACCTCACCATAATAGGAAGCGATTTGTAAATACGCGCCCCTGTAACCAAGCCGGTCAAAGGAGTGCGAGTTATGGCAGTAAATATTGCTTTTCCATGTGTTAGACGTACTTAAGACACTTTTCGCGATACATAGCAGTAGTTTTAACGGTCATTTGGGCAATCGGGTTACCTGGACGCGCACCTGAGATCTCCGCGATGGTCGAGGTGTTTTCAGGCAGGACTCTCGTGAATAAAGAGGGAGATCTGGTGGATCCAGAGGAAGCTCTCCGGAATAAAGTGGTTGGCCTGTATTTCTCAGCCGGATGGTGTCCGCCCTGCAGAGACTTCACCCCGCTGCTGTGTGATTTCTACACGGAGCTGGTGGAGGAGAGCGAGCCTCCTGCTCAGTTTGAGATCGTGTTCGTGTCCTCCGATAAATCCGCGGAGGACATGCTGGAGTATTACCACGACATGCACGGAGACTGGCTGGCGCTGCCCTGGCCCGATCCCTACAAACAGTGAGTTGCCATCGCTTTTCCAGGCATGCATGAGATCTTGTGCTGCGAAGAGCCATAATCTTTTTACAGCTTTCAGTCTGTCCCCGATAAGAAGCTTTCACACACTTGCACACACTTACGCACACACACGCATACGCACACACACACGACTATTATGTTTAAAAATAGAGCGTCTGTAGTTTCACTTCATGTGTGCCATTATTGCATTAATCAGGTCATGGAAATCTGCAAATATCACACAACTGATTTTCAAGGCTCATCGAAATAAAAGTAATGGACATCTTAATAACATATAGAATTGTTCTACATTTCTCTGACCTCTAAACAGCCTTCGGCTAATTCTTCTAAAAAGTTATTTCTGTTTATCTGTCTCTATCTGTCTGTCTCTATCTATCTGTTTATCTATATGTATGTCTGTCTGTCTTTCTGTCTCTTTCTGTCTGTCTCTATCTACCTGTCTATCTGTCTGTCTCTTTCTGTCTGTCTGTCTGTCTCTATCTGTTTATCTATCTATATATCTGTTTATATATCCATATGTATGTCTCTATCTGTCTATCTTTCTGTCTATCTGTCTGTCTCTATCTGTTTATCTATCTATATGTCTGTCTGTCTCTTTCGGTCTATCTAACTATCTATCTAGCTAGCTATTTGTTTATCTATATGTCTGTCTGTCTCTGTTTATCTATCTGTCTGTCTGTCTGTCTGTCTGTCTGTCTGTCTGTCTGTCTCTTTCTGTTTATCTATCTACATGTCTGTCTGTCTTTCTGTCTCTGTATATCTATCTGTCTCTATCTGTTTATCTATCTATATGTCGGTCTGTCTGTCTCGGTTTATCTATCTATCTGTCTGTCTGTCTCTATCTGTTTATCTATCTATATGTCTGTCTGTCTGTCTCGGTTTATCTATCTGTCTGTCTGTCTCTTTCTGTATCTATCTGTCTGTCTGTCTGTCTGTCTCTTTCTGTTTATCTATCTATATGTCGGTCTGTCTGTCTCGGTTTATCTATCTATCTGTCTGTCTGTCTCTATCTGTTTATCTATCTATATGTCTGTCTGTCTGTCTCGGTTTATCTATCTGTCTGTCTGTCTCTTTCTGTATCTATCTGTCTGTCTGTCTGTCTGTCTCTTTCTGTTTATCTATCTATCTATATGTCTGTCTGTCTGTCTCTGTTTATCTATCTGTCTGTCTGTCTCTTTCTGTTTATCTATCTACATGTCTGTCTGTCTTTCTGTCTCTGTATATCTATCTGTCTGTCTGTCTCTATCTGTTTATCTATATGTCTGTCTGTCTGTCTCGGTTTATCTATCTATCTGTCTGTCTGTCTCTATCTGTTTATCTATCTATATGTCTGTCTGTCTCGGTTTATCTATCTATCTATATGTCTGTCTGTCTGTCTCTGTTTATCTATCTATCTGTCTGTCTGTCTCTTTCTGTTTATCTATCTACATGTCTGTCTGTCTTTCTGTCTCTGTATATCTATCAGTTTGTCTGTCTCTATCTGTTTATCTATCTATCTGTCTGTCTGTCTCTTTCTGTTTATCTATCTACATGTCTGTCTGTCTTTCTGTCTCTGTATATCTATCAGTTTGTCTGTCTCTTTCTGTTTATCTGTCTATCTATTAAAATAGCTGTTTTTATTGCAATCATTTTAAATCTGTATATTTGTGTTTGGTCGAAATGATGATTCCTTTGATTTGGAATTAACCACATTCGAAACCGTTTCAGGCTAAAGGCAATGAAATGTTTCCGTTCTCCCCTCAGCATACAAGAAGCGTAACTCTGTGTTGATCTGCAGTGTTTGTGATGCTGACGTGTTTTCTGTGTTTTCCCAGTGAACTCAAGAAGAGATTCAACATCACAGCCTTACCAAAGCTGGTCATCGTGAAGGAGAACGGTCAGGTCATCACCGACAAAGGCCGAAAGCAGATCCGAGAGCAGGGTCTGGCGTGCTTCCGCAGCTGGCTGGAGGTGGCCGAGATCTTCCAGAACTTTAAAGCCTAGATGTTTCCCGGATCGCACGGAAACCCCAACAGAAAAGAGCCGGAACATTTCTATGCAAGAGATTCTTCTCAGGTCAACATTCGTGCTGCTTCACTCAAGTTGGAAACCCTTTACAATAAGGTTTCATTCGTTACCTTGAATGATACTTCTAAAGCACTATTTAATCTTAGTTTATGCTAATTGCAACATTTACTGATACATTATTAAAATCAAAAGTTGTTCATTAACTTTAATTTAATTTTTAATATTTTAATTTATAAAAAAAAAACATGCTAATTTCAACATTTACTGCTACATTATTAAAATCAAAAGTTGTTCATTAACTTTAATTTAATTTTAAATATTTTAATTTATTTTAAAAAAATCATGCTAATTTCAACATTTACTGATACATTATTAAAATCAAAAGTTGATCATTAGCTTTAATTTAACTAATTTAAATTTTACGTTTTTAGTTTAATTTAAATTCAATTAATTTAATTTTAATTTAATTTTTATTGTCTAACGCTAAGAAAGATTAATAAACGCTGGGGGGAAAAAAATGTAAAAGCTCTTTAAGTAATGTTACTTAATGCAATATTTAATGGAGCCTTATTGTAAAGAGTAACTCTAAACTTTAACGACTTTCCTATTATTCTTAAGTAATAAACTTTTGACTCGTAGTGTATTTCAAATGCTTTTGCTATTTGCTTTTTATACAGGTGCTTTTATACGAATCTATGCATCTTCTGTGATGTTTGTTACTTGAAGAATAGCAGATGTTTACTGGTTGTGTTGTTACGAAACATCTGAACGCTTAATATTCCTCAGTGTCTCATTAAAACACACCGATCGTCCTTTGAGAGTGTTTTTCCACACCTCTCAGTTCCCGCCGCTCTCTGTTTTGCTCTCATTTGAGAAACGCATTACTTCAGTATGTCAACAGCAGCGTGACTAATGGAGGAATATTGTGCAGAGCGATGAGCTGTGGGATTATGATTGATCATATACCTGAATAAGCAAAGCCTTTGAATTAAGATGAGACTAATCCACTATTTCAGGGAATAAAGCAATTATTAAAGTGAATAATGAGCTAATACAATACCTGTGTTTAATGTAATGAGACCATCCAATATTCATAATGAGGTTTTATTTTATTATATTTTCAATAATATTTTTTTTCTTCCTTTCACTGCTGTATCATGCCACTTTAATCACTTCTCTAAATATGCTTTCTGTAGTAACACGTTATTTTTATGCCTATATGTTATTAATAAATGCTTAAGCCATGAGTCACGACCTCAAGCATTGGTTTATGGGCAATGATAGTTTGACCTGAAACCTTTCTGAGTGAAACTGTGTCTTTTGCCACAAACAACTTGCTTTCTCAATAAATTACAGACTTTAGGGTTTGGAAAGGTCTTTAAATATTGAAATTAATATTTGTATTACTAAATAATTTAATATTTTAGTCAGTTGTTCATCTCTTTTACCAAAGGTATAGGAATGTGTATAATGGGTTTTATTGTGCTTTGTTTATTTATAGTAAAAATATGCATGATTGTTAATTGGATTTGCAGGAGAAATAAATTGCAAAAGAGAACTTTGTCATTAATTTCTTAAATATAATTTTTTTTTAAAAATATAAATAGACAGAGAGTCATGAAAATATTTACTAAAATTGTTAACTTTAATATTTTATCACAGTTAATTCAATATATATATTTCATTAATTTCTTTAAAATATAAAATATTGATTAAAAAAATATAGTCATTCAATTATTTATGAAATAATGGACTCTTAAATACTTTATCATAGTTAATAATATAAGTGCTGTCCAAATATAAATCACATCCAACATTAAAGTTTGTAAATACATAATGTGTGTGAGAATATATGCATCCATTCTCACACACACACTTTTGTTATATGTGATTAATCATGATTAATTGGTTGGACTGCAAATAAATTGGATTTAAAATATAAATCTAGAGAGAGAGTCAAAAGTAAACTAACAAAGCTAACTACTAAATATTTTATCACATTTAATACAATATATTTTTACCATTCTTTTCTGTAAATTATAAAATATTATTGTCAACAAAATACATACAGTGATTTAATTATTTGTGAAAAATATTAACTTTTATATATAACATTATTATAACATTAACATTATATATATATATATATATATATATAATTAAATGGAACAATATTTTCTCAGTTTTGTGTGCAATTAGAGTAGATGATCTGAACGAAACGGTGTATGAGACCATAAGAAGGTCATTGTCATGTTTTATGACTGAAACTGTTCTCAATGTGAGAGAAACACACCCTGATCATAAAAACTGAGCTGATAAGAGGGTCTAAAGGACGAGCTCCGGACTCACACAGAACCAACGACTGCTGGCGCTTAACCAGACGAATCCGAGTTCAATCTGAAAAATATCACGATGAGAAGATCCACTCTGTGTGTTCTGGTGCTGCTTCTGGGGTTCGGAGGCGCCGCTGCTTCAACAGAGGGTGAGTTCTGACAGACCTTCATTTCTGCCATTTCTGGAATTATTATTCATCTTTGTTTTACGGGAAGTGCCTATACCGAGAAAAAAGGGCGTAGAACGCACATTGAAACAATTTTCACTTATAAATGGCTGTTAAATTTCACAAATGATTAAAGAAATGACAAGCAAGATTGAATGAAATGTAACATCTTGTAGTAGAAAGATTAAATTAGTATTTTCTGTGAAAAACACTTCAAGAATCTTTTATTTACTACTTCAAAAAATTATTTTTTAAAGTGTATTCTGTATTAAAAGTGTACAGTGCTAATAATTCTTGTACAGACGATAATTCTAATAGACATCCTGTTGACACGCATTCATTCTTAACAGAAAAATAGTTAAAGAAAGTGAATTTACTGTAAAGTAATGCATTTGGTCAATTTGCAAATACACTGTGAAAAATTCAAGTTATGAAAACATGTTTTTACATTGCTTTAACTAAAAAAAGTAACTTTTTCTAATAAGTTAAACAAGATTCAACTCGTTTTTTTTTTGAGTCAGTTTAATATCATTTCAGTTAAGACTTAAACATCCAAATTGATTGTACTTTAAAAAATGTAAGTGCATGTCATTTATCCAGTGCATGTTTATTTTAATAAGCAAAATGACTGTCCTATAACCACAACCCATAACCCCCCTCACATTTTGCCCTATTTTAATGTGGGTCTAATGATATATGAATTTACCAAAACGGTCTCAGGAAAGTGTAAACAGGTTTAGGCTATTAAATCCAGTTGTTTTGTATGAATATTATTACAATAACGATTCACATGTTTAAGCATAAGCCTTTAGATCAAAGGTTTAACACCTTTAGATGAGATATTAATGGATGATTTGTTTTTCTCAGGCCCTCGATGCACAGATCACAGAGATGAAGGAAAAGGAAATGACAAGGTTTTGAATTATTTCTATGATTCAAACTTGCAGTACTGTTTGCCCTTCTTCTACAAAGGAGGAGGCGGGAACAGCAACCGCTTCCAGAGCGATAGAGACTGTATGAAAGCATGCTCTCCAAAGGGCAACGAGATCTACCCGAGCGACGGTAAAACAAGAACCACGAAATGCTGTATATGTTGATTATACATGAGTGAAGTTATGTTTCATTTCTCTCTCTCTGTGCTCGTCAGACATGGCCTGTTCTCTGCCAAAGGACGAAGGAACATGTTTAGCCATTCTTCCAAAGTATTATTACGACAGTGAAGAGAAGAACTGCCTTATGTTCTTATACAGAGGCTGCCAGGGAAATGCCAACCGTTTTGATTCCCGAGAGGATTGCCAAAAGATGTGTCTCGGTCAGTTCAAGTCTCGTCTCAACCATTTTAATCCAGATGAAATCTTATATTGTTGTTGAAGTTACACTAAAATGAAGAAATTTCATCTCGGATGAGTTAAATTCCCCATGAAATCAACTTTGACGTTTTTTGGCTTTCAGTGAACATGTTCATCTTAATGTGATCTATAAACTCGTGCTCCAAAACATTGACAAAATTCACGTTTAAAAGATACAAATGTTCAAAACTTAGACTCTCACTTCTGCTTATATGATTCGACCACTCTGCACTTCAGTTTTTTAAACAATTTTATAGAAATATATAAAGATAAGATGCGGTTCTGTAAGTTCCCGTTGTGAGAAACCGCTCTGAAACTGATGAAACAAAAGCATCATTTTAAATGTTAAATAAACACAATCATAAACATTACTTCTATAAAATTAACTGAAGTAAACTGTGAATAGTGAGCAGATTTCAGCAAGGATGCATTTACTATATATTCACATAGAAAACAGCTGTTTTACACTGATATAATATTACACTGTTTTACTGTATTTATCATCTAATAAATTCAGCTTTAATCACAGGAATAAATGACACTTTACTATATATTCACATAGAAAACAGCTGTTTTACACTGATATAATATTACACTGTTTTACTGTATTTATCATCTAATAAATTCAGCTTTAATGACAGGAATAAATGACACTTTACTATACATTCACATAGAAAACAGCTGTTTTACACTGATATAATATTACACTGTTTTACTGTATTTATAATCTAATAAATTCAGTTTTAATCACAGGAATAAATGACACTTTACTATATATTCACATAGAAAACAGCTGTTTTACACTGATATAATATTACACTGTTTTACTGTATTAATCATCTAATAAATTCAGCTTTAATCACAGGAATAAATGACACTTTACTATATATTCACATAGAAAACAGCTGTTTTACACTGTTTTACTGTATTTATCATATAATAAATTCAGCTTTAATCACAGGAATAAATGACACTTTACTATATATTCACATAGAAAACAGCTGTTTTACACTGATATAATATTACACTGTTTTACTGTATTTATCATCTAATAAATTCAGCTTTAATCATAGGAATAAATGACACTTTACTATATATTCACATAGAAAACAGCTGTTTTACACTGATATAATATTACACTGTTTTACTGTATTAATCATCTAATAAATTCAGCTTTAATCACAGGAATAAATGACACTTTACTATATATTCACATAGAAAACAGCTGTTTTACACTGATATAATATTACACTGTTTTACTGTATTTATCATATAATAAATTCAGCTTTAATCACAGGAATAAATGACACTTTACTATATATTCACATAGAAAACAGCTGTTTTACACTGATATAATATTACACTGTTTTACTGTATTTATCATATAATAAATTCAGCTTTAATCACAGGAATAAATGACACTTTACTATATATTCACATAGAAAACAGCTGTTTTACATTGATATAATATTACACTGTTTTACTGTATTTATTATCTAATAAATTCAGCTTTAATCACAGGAATAAATGACACTTTACTATATATTCACATAGAAAACAGCTGTTTTACACTGATATAATATTACACTGTTTTACTGTATTAATCATCTAATAAATTCAGCTTTAATCACAGGAATAAATGACACTTTACTATATATTCACATAGAAAACAGCTGTTTTACACTGATATAATATTACACTGTTTTACTGTATTTATCATCTAATAAATTCAGCTTTAATCACAGGAATAAATGACACTTTACTATATATTCACATAGAAAACAGCTGTTTTACACTGATATAATATTACACTGTTTTACTGTATTAATCATCTAATAAATTCAGCTTTGATCACAGGAATAAATGACCGTATTCACATAGAGAACATATCATTTAAATTGTAATTTGATATTTACTGTATTTTGGTGAGCAGAAGAGACTTCTTTGAAAACATACAAATCTTACAAACATTTGTACGGTGAAGTGAAAGAGACTCACAGGTGTTCAGTGTGTGTTCTCATCCAGCAGAGGTCAGTCTGTTCTGAACTCTCTGACTGTGATTGTCTCTTTCAGCGAGATCTGGACGGCTGTTGGGAGCTGCAGACCTGCCAAACCCCGATGAGAAGAAAGTTAATGCTGGTACACTCACGGCTTGCTTCTGTTTCATCATTAATATCTCAAAAATGCATCAATGAACTGTCCATAAACACACTTGCACTGTGTGTATTTCCTCTCTCAGGGCTGATCGTGGGTGTTTTGGGTGGGATTGTGTTTGCTGGTGCTGTTGTTTCTGCTGTTGTGATGTTTGTGCTCCATAAGTAAGTATCAAATGATGGAGATTTTAACAGCAAAAAGTGATTTTACCATGATTGAGAGTGTATCTAATGTTTCCTTTCATTCGTAGGAAAAGCAAGAAGGCCGAAAGGAAGGCGGTGCCGACATCTGATATAGAAATGAAATAAATCTTTGTTCGTAAAATGTTTGTCTGTACATACATTGTTAGTTCTTTTTGTACACTTTGTACCAGTCGTGTTTGAGAAGTAACTGAACAATTGGGTTTAAATGATACGTTTATAGATAAATATATCATACCATGATAGCGTTTTGTTTTGGTGTTTGAGTTCCAGAAGAGTTCAGCAGTTACACACGGAAAGCAATCCACCTGTTTTGTTTTATACGACAGCAGAAATCTGATGTTTGCGTTTCATAAATGTTCCTGATCAAACGTGCTGATGATGTACTGATGATGTATTGATGATGTAACAAATGCAAAATTGCCTTTCTGTGTCCTATATTGTTTTTTTAATGAGCAATTGATTTAATACAATAAATAAAGACAACTTTTTTTTTGTTTAAAACATTATTGTGCAAATATGTGTGTGGGTTTGTGTGCTTGTGTGTGTGTGTGATTGTGCGTGTTTGTGTGTGTTTCTGCTTGTGTGTGTGTGATTGTACGTGTTTGTGTGTGTTTTTGCTTGTGTGTGTGTGTGATTGTGCGTGTTTGTGTGTGTTTCTGCTTGTGTGTGTGTGATTGTACGTGTTTGTGTGTGTTTCTGCTTGTGTGTGTGTTCGTGCTTTTGTGTGTGTTTGTGCTTGTGCGTGGCTGTGCCTGTGCTTGTGTGTGTGTGTGTGTGTGTGTTTGTGCGTGTTTCTGCTTGTGTGTTTGTGCTTTTGTGTGTGTTTCTGCTTGTGCTTGTGCGTGTTTGTGCCTGTGCTTGTGTGTGTGTGTGTGTGTGCTTGTGCGTGTTTGTGTTTGTGTTTGTGTTTGTGTGTGTTTCTGCTTGTGTGTGTGCGTGTTTGTGTTTGTGTGTTTCTGCTTGTGTGTGTGTTTGTGTTTGTGTGTGTTTCTGCTTGTATGTGCGTGTGTGTGCTTGTGCGTGTTTCTGCTTGTGTGTGTGTGCTTGTGTGTGTGTGTGTGTGTGTGTGTGTATTATATAATTTATTTTAAAGTGGTGAATGATGCAGATGGCGGATCAGGTCCGATATGTGCGGTATTTACAGGGAAATACACAGTAACAGTACACGCAAAAGGTGATTTGGTAATGAATGAGGAACAAATAACAGTGTTAATGGCATGATAAATAGATTGCAGTGACTCAAGTGTCAATTAGGTCCGTTTGCATGTGAAGGACTAAGTCAATTAAGTGAAGTCATTGTCAGGAAGGAAACATCTAGTTCACTCCAGTGAGATGTCAATCACATGACCATGATGCATCATCCAACCCATAATGATCTGTTTCCATCAAGATACTGCAAACTTATAAGAGTGATTAACTACAGTGCATAACTCAGAGTGAGACTGATCCATAATATTCTCCATGTGGATCAAATAGCAAATATAACAGGTTTTGAATAAAATACGGACCAGCATTAATCTAAACTTAAAGTTTCAAGTATTTTCTATAGCTATATTTTTCATCTAATATTTATATTTTATTTTATTGCAGCTTTATTTCAATTACCGAAAACTATAACTACAGGATAACTATAACTACACTGAACTACAGGAATAAAAGGATTATTTTCTCATATAAAACATATAAAAGCAGAAATCAGTCATAGAACATGAGAAGACATGTTTAAAAGTCTTTAACTTAAAAAAAAATGTTGTGTAATGTATCAAGTTATGAAAATGTTATTTCTAAATTGTTTTGCAAATGTTAAAGGGGATAGTTTGCCAAATAAATGAAAGTTCAGACCTGTATTAATTTTTTCACAAAAGAAGATAAAACTGTTTGACATGGAAACTTGCTTCCGTCATGGAATATCTTAAAAAAAAGTTAATTGCAACTTTTTATAGCACAATTCTGACTTTATGGTGACCAGGGCGTGTGTGTGTGTGTGTGTGTGTGTGTGTGTGTGTGTGTGTGTGTGTGTGTGTGTGTGTGTGTGTGTGACACAAAACAAAACCAGATTAATTTAATCTTTATTGATCAATGCACTCACCTGCTGATCTTCAATGATTCAGTTCAACCGTGAGCAAAAATTACTTTAGATGTTTTTGTTTGTTGTTTGGTGATGGCATTTTTTTTTTGTTATTAAAAAAAAAAAAAAGCCCCGCCCACGTGAGGAAAAGTAACACAACGCATTAAAAGTTACGCGTTACCTTTCTTAAAAAATAACAAAGTAACACAATTAGTGATAATGTAACGCATTATTTTACATGGTATCCTTCCTCAACACTGGTGAGGAAAGAGTTAATGATAGTGTCTATTAGCTGAGGGCGGAGAGAGAGAGAAGGAGAGAGAAGGAAAGAGAGAGAGAAGGAAAGAAAGAGAGAGAGAGAGAGCGAGCGTCAGAGAGAGAGAGAGAGAGAGAGAGAGACAGACAGACAGAGACAGAGACAGAGAGAGAGAGAGACAGAGACAGAGAGAGAGAGCGTCAGAGAGAGAGAAGGAGAGAGAAGGAGAGGGAGAGAGAGAGAGAGAGAGTATCGAGCGTCAGAGAGAGAGAAGAGAGAGAGAGCGCGCCATAGAGAGAGAGAGATTGAGAGAGAGAGAGAGAGATTGAGAGAGAGAGATTGAGAGAGAGAGAGAGAGAGAGAGAGAGAGATTGAGAGAGAGAGCGAGCGTGGATTTAAACACGAGCTGCTGTTTCTGAGGCGAGACGGTGAGGTTTGACTGTCAGAAACTTGACGCACAGACGCGAATGATGGAGGAAAACCTGCCCGAAGATCTGGCGAATCTGTCAGAGCTGGACGAGAAAAGTTTGCTGGAGGTTTTGACTTGTCGTTTTACACAGAACCTCATCTATGTGAGTAGGAAGCGCCACAAATCACTGTAAAGCAGCTGTGTCAAGGTTTATTTATCAGCTCTGTTCTCTGGAACAGTTGTTGTTCACTGACTGTATATCAGCACTGAGACATCTCCCTGATTAACTGGATTAAAATGTGTTTTCAGACCTATATAGGAGACATCTTGGTGGCTATTAACCCATTTAAATATCTTTCAATCTATGAAAAAGAGGTAAGAAGGTGTTTCGTTGGCTGAAATAGATGAAAATACAATCGAAAACATGTTTTGATATCCTGGCTTCAATCCATTCGCAGGTATCCAGGCGGTATAAGTGCCATGAGAAGAAGTCTTTGCCCCCTCATATATTCGCTGTGGCGGATCGAGCATATCAGTCCATGTTGGGACGTCTGGCCACGGGACCCAGGAACCAGTGTATCGTGATCAGGTTTATATTGCAATCAGTTCAATGCATTCTCCGGGAAAGCATGTGTGAGGGGTTTCAGTGAGTCTGTGTGGTCGTATGATGACGTGTGTCTATAGACAAGCAGAGACAAGTCGTTTTTGGCATATAAAATAAGGCTTCTCGTGTCTGTTTCATCTGTAAACACTGGCAGAAATCTACTGACATGCCGTTTTATATCCAAAATTTGAGTTTCCTAAAGATGTCAGGCACAGACCTTCAGCCTGTTCTGACTTGAATAACTTTATCTTTCACACTTAAACTCCATTCATCTGTTTTAACGCACATCTGTCCTGTAAACCTTCAGGCTTTGCCTAATCATCATTCTTGACCAAGCTTTCCTCGTCTAGCTTCAGTTTTGTCCGGTTAGAGACTAACCGTGAAAGTTTCAGATGGATTTTAGTTTCCTGATTCCTCCATAACTCAATAGCTGCAACTGTATCCGGTATCATATTTAAGGTTTTCCTATGTGTAGCCTTCCTCCGAGACTCTGCGCTGCTGCTTTACCATTAGAATAGTAAGTCGGCTTAATGTATTTTTCAGAAATGGAGCCTCGTGGTTGATTTCTCAGACGCATTGATAGGTAACGGAGCGCTGCTATAGACAAAGAGTTGATTTTCACAGTCACTGGGAAACAGACTTTCTCTGATTAGTTAAACCGTTAACCCTCAATGGTGTCGTCACCGCCAGAAACCTTACAGCCGTCCATGAATGAGAGCAGTACCAGTGGAGCGAGGCTGATGGTCTCCCAGACGACAGGGAAAGAATGCGTACAATGACAAGGAGAGACATAAAAGCCGTAAAAGTACGCCTGTGTCATCGGTTATTAATAATGCTGCTGTGTCTGGAAAGAAGAGAGATGTTTGATGTCCTAATGTTATTGTAGCTTCCAGTTTGGGATGTAAATTGACTATGAAATCAGATAAAATCATGCAAATACTTTTTGTGAAAAATATTGATTAGTTCTAGGTTTTTGGCTTGTGGGTGAATCTCCTAAAATCTGTCTAGATCATTCCCGGATCGTGTGTGTATCAATTTAATAGCGCTAATTATCATGGGTAATTGGATCTAACATAAAAGTTTGTAAATACAGTGGAGTTCACTTCTCTCAACTTAATCCTATAATGTCGACGTTTTTGAAGTGAAACTGCCAAACTCCCTCATTGTCTTTGCATTTTCTTTTCGGTAATGTCGATTCTTTTGTCGCCGAACCCTAATATCTCGAGCACAAAAGAGGGACAAATTCGCCACTTCACATGGTTATCTAGTGACTAATGATCATACCTGGTTCACTGCGCATTCGCTGAGTTTGCGTTGCACGTCGCTCTGTCAGTGATGCTTTACTCTCAGCGCTGCACAGCACTCTCTGAACTGAAAGCACATATCGTTCTTGTGCTTCTCAACGCACCCCCATCCCAAAGCCTCATCCGCTTCTGTGTGCACATAAAGCCCGCCTTCTCTGATTTGATTGGTTTTCTCAAATATTTTGACATTGGTCGGTAACGAGCGGTAACCGATCAATGAGTATTAAGCTTAGATAAACACACACACACACCTGCTTCTGTTCTGAAGTGAGCTCTGCTCAGCGCTGCTGCGGATTGAAGAACCCGGTTATTAAAAGACGGGACGAAGCTGAATTTGTTGAGAAAGCGCATTAGACAGGCAGAACACAAGAAAGTATGCAATCTAGTACAGCATGATGACCTCACGAATATGTTGTGACTGTGTTTACACTGTGATTGAAATTGTGTTTGCAATGTTGGAGAATATGATTAAAGGTTTGTATGGAGAATGGAAGGTGTTTTTATTGTATTCTGGTAAATCTCTGCTGTTAGTTGCTGCACATATGCCTTTTGTTGTTAGCAAACATATACAGTGTATGTACATTTTTATAGCATGCCGATCGCTTCATCAAAGAAATAGATATATTGGCTGTTGGTTATCTCGATCATCGGTTATCTTGATGTTTTTTTGCAACCCTCGAGGCCGTTGAGATAACCGAACTCCACTGTATTTCATGTGTGTGTACAAACCTTTATGTCTGATGTGATTAATAATAAGTGTCATCAATGTGATTAATAATAAGTGTGATTAGTAGAAATATACATAGAATAAACAATATAAATAAACACAATTTTAATTCTAGTGTGGTCAACATGTTTTTATTACTAAATTTAATTTTATGCTGTATTTTGTTTTCCTGAGAATTGTAAGCAAACTGAAAAACATATACAGATGTGTATATGTCACAGTACTGAGAATTTGAATTATCTTTAGAATTTGAAAATCTTTAGTTTAGCTTTCCTGTGTCTCTAACAGTAGAGAGTGGCGCTTGCAACGTCAAGGTCATGGGTTCGATTCCCAGGAAAAGCAAGAACTGATTAGAATATCAATGTGTTTCTTGAATGCGACGCAAGTCACTTTGCATAAAAGCTTCTGGAATGAAGATTTTTGTTTGTGTTTGCTCTAATATCTAAATGCATTTGTGTTACACGTTTGTAATGCTGTCCGATGCCTCTACTCTTTGTTATACTCTTATACTAACAGTGTGATATGTTCTCTCCGTTTGTCCCGCAGTGGTGAGAGCGGCGCAGGTAAAACCGAGAGCACCAAACTGCTCCTGAGACACATCATGGAGCTCTGCAAGGCCAACTCACAGCTGGAGCAGCAGATCCTGCAGGTACGTCCCATCAGATGCATCCGCCATCATTCATTTGAATATAGCCGCCAGGTTTGCACAGATTAGGACGTGATGTGTGTTGAGATTGCCCGCTGCGTTCGGGTGGTCGGGTGTTTGATTTGTCAGACAGGAAGTTGAAACTGCGCCCCACCCTTCACCACTGCTTGGTGTGTGTGTGTGTGTGTGCGTGCGTGTGTGTGTGTGTGTGTGTGTGAGTGAGATGCATGTGGTTTCTGACATATTCAAATGGTGGGTATATGGGGTGTGTTTAATTTGTTTGTTATAATGTGTTTTTGGTAATGGCTGAAAGAGCCTGTGAAATCAGACTTGGAGTTGTGTGGCTTTCGGTCCAGGTCAGTTATTGTTCATGCGCACTCCTAAAAGTTGACAATTATATTTTGATGGCTTAGAGAGCAGGGCGGCCAATTTGAAGTCTATATGATTTCACACAGTTTAATTTAAATGATACACATGCATATTTAAATAAAAGTCTCACATGCTGTCCGATTAAAAGCTTCTGACATATCAGCAAAGCAGAAGAACTGCCAAACATCAGCTGATATATTTCATCTTATAATTGCAAATAGGGTATTTCAGGCTAGTGGCTATTACTTTTTTGTTTTTCTTTGATATGTCCTTCTGAAACTTTGCATATATATATATATACTCAAGCGGTTTCGTATGGGTGCGCCTGTCTGCAATTTGTGGTTTGAAGAGCAGATGTTCACGTTTCGGGTTATTTCTGTTGGTTCCTTCATCACAGTCCAGTGTTTCCTGGTTCGGTTTAGTGTTGCGATATGGTACGAATTTTGCCACGGGAACCTCTCATTATAGGCCATACCTGATGCTATAAAACACATTTCCATGTTATGCTCACAATGAAATGCATCATATTTGCCACTCAATGTAAACATTACAAAACGTCCAGGTTCCTTTGCACGTCTGAACGGCAGGTTAGATCATTTGTGTCGATTGCACATCTTTTGGTTTGACTGGGACGAAACAACAGGTGTAAACTAAGTTAACAATATGTATAACAATTAAAAGTTGCTTCATTTATTGCATTTTCAGGCTGTGAAATGTCCAGTTCTTGAAAGGTTACACACATCATGTCCAGTTGTTGACAAATCATGCTTTTTTTTTATAGCGTCATTTCTGATGAAATGAGAAAGTTGCTTAAACATGTCGAAGGGAGTTGGAGAATTTCTTTGAACAAGTGGCTGTACAGTCTGACGTAAACTCATGATGCTTCTTAAATAAATGTTTGGTGGTTTTATTTGCTACGGTTTTACCATCGCTTGCTTGTTTCGCAGAACCAACAGAGAGAGACACATGGCATCTTTTTACTCTGCAGTGTTTCACATGCAGTTTAACAATAGATCTTCTTTACATATATTTACACAGATCAACCACATAAATAAACAAATGATTGTTGTCAAAACGCTTTAGGTTTTGATTATGGCAGCATTCATTAGTACAAAGTTCCTAAAGATGTTCAACAAAAGTTGATTTGTCATTGAAAACACTTTAGCTCTAGACTGTTAGCATCACTTGTATATATAAACGATTATTGTGGGAACTATTAAAAGTTTAAACTATTTTGGCACCATCATTGTGAAAAAGTTTATACTAATGCTAAAACATAAAGAAGTTCTGTTAGCATTGAAGTTTGAGTGTTTCTTGATGGGAAAGTATGGGTTTTGGCATCAATAATCCCTGTAAAAGTGATCAGACAAACCGTTAGTTGGTTCAGCCAAGACTGACATGCCAGCTTGTTCACAAAGTTCCCTAAATCTTTACGACATCGAACATTGTCCCTCGTCTCACGCTATTCTCAGTAACACAGGATGTCTGCGAGAGTTCAGAGAGACATCTGAGAGGTTTAGGAAGTGATCTTGACTCTCTAGAGAATTGCATCAGCCAGAACAGTTCATCCGCCGGTGTGATTGAGGAAAATCTTGCTGTTATATTACCCGATCAAGGCGTGATACACTTTGAACCCCGTTTGCGCATGGAGTTGGCGACCTTTGCTCCATGCTTCTCTTTTTGCACATATGCTTCCGTATAATGCATTTCAACATCCTGTTCCTAGAATATGTGAGGTGATTTAAGGTTTAACACACTTGTCTTGATGAATATTGTCTGTATGTTTGCATGGAGGCGTGTTTGTTTGTGTGTTAACTTCGCTCTCGTCTCCTAAAGTGGAATAACTCGTTTTGGGATCTCGAGAACAAGGCAGAAATTCAGCAGTCCAGATTCCAGTCGAGTTTTCTTTGGCTGTTGGTTCATGGCCAAAGTAGTCAAAATGGTCTCAGAAGAAAGTCTTATTGTTTTTCATAGATCCGGAGTTATAATTGGTCTCTGATCAAATTAATCCGTAAATCCAAACATGCCAAACACAAATGAGTCAGTAGTTGAAATGCAGTAAGAGTATAGAACTATAAAATCAAAAGATCATTCATTCTTGGAAACATTTGAGAGAAATGTTCCCAGTGAGATATTTGACTTTTGATGGCAAGCTGAAATCATTTTTAGGTGAACGAAGCGACAAGCGCTTTCAAGTTTCAGAAAGCATCGTTTTAATCATTTCCCCAGGTCTTGAGCTTATGATTTGGGGAAATTATGAAATATTTTTTTAAATTATAATAATAATTTCATATCTGTACTCTAGCATGTAGGTGGTAAATAAATCCACACAGATCAGTTATTTTAAGAGAGAGACTTTCATTTCACAGACAGCGAGAGTGAGGCGCTGCGTTTGTCTCTCTCTCTCTCTCCCTCTCCCTTTCTCAGAATGCACCAAGTATCACCACATTACATCTACACAAAGCAAGCGTCAAGCACGCTGTAGGCAGTGATACTAGACTCTCGCGTTTCGGGAGTCCAGACACTCCATTCACTCTCTGAGAGAGAGTTTTCTCTCACAAAAGCCTCACAAACCGCTTCCGAGTAACAAAACGGAGTTGTTTTTCGTGGCTTATTGCGCTTAAACGGTCAAATACACACTGAATTGTCAAAATGATACTTGGTGAGTATCCTCGTAAACAGTCGGTTATGTTTTAAATAAGCATAAGCAGTTTAGTGGTTCTGTGCAGTGTGGCTCTTAAAGTGACAGCAGCCTAATATGTGTGTGTCATTAATGTTGATAAAACAAAAGATGGCTTTAATTGTAATAGTCTGTGTGTTTCATTTATACAAAAGACTTTACATTTGATTACTTCATTTAGTTTCTGTAGTACCTGAATGCTAGTGTTCAAATAGACCTCATGAATCCCATCTCCAACTAGACGGAACAGGATTAAATATTTTCAGTGTCCTGATCTCAATCTGACCTCTGACCTGAAATGTCAGTTTATGTGTTTATTAGTCAGAGGAGAACTGGTCTCCTGACTGATCCTGGTTTCTCCCAAGGTTTTATTCTCCATTCTTTTCTTCATTCTGTCACCTGATGGAGTTCGGGTTTCCTTGCCACTGTCGCCTCTGGCTTGCTTAGTTGGAGACCCTTAACAGTTAATATTCATCAACATTATTGATTGGCTCTTCTAGTGCTGCTGTTCAGCCAAAACAAACTTTGCTGCATTATTTTCCTCTTATCTCTATAAAGCTGCTTTGAAAAAATCTATATTGTAAAAAGCGCTATAGAAATAAAGTGACTTCATTTGACCTACCCAAAAACCCATCTCTTTATTTCATTTTCATCTTTGTTCTATCATAGAACGTTTATTTGTGCTACTTTTTTCAGTTTAATTCAAAGATTAAAATCAAGCTTCCTTCTGTTGTGTAAACTCTTAAGCAACAAAATTTCCCCATTGTAAAAACACAAATACAATGAGTAAGCAAACATTTAGGTGAGATAAAAGGCGTTGGAAACAAAATATGTGTGTATGTTTGTGTGTATATATATATATATATATATATATATATATATATATATATATATATATATATATATATATATATATATATATATATATATATATATATATATATATATATGTATATATATGTATATATATATATATATATATATATATATATATATGTGTGTGTGTATGTATATAATGTGTATATTATTATTATTATAATAAAAATAAATATTTTATATATATATATATATATATATATATATATATAAAAACAACAACATTTTTGGTGCACTCTGCTATTTAATTGTATTTATTTTCTCCATTCTGCCTAACAAGTGTGTCTGATTGTGTTGAAATAGGTGAATCCGCTTCTCGAGGCCTTTGGAAATGCTCAGACGGTCATGAACGATAACAGCAGTCGTTTCGGGAAATACATTCAGCTCCGCTTCCAGAACTCTTCAGGTCTGTAAAAAGATAACAAACTTCTCTCTGACTGTAATGGATCATATAACTTTGCTGTTTCCACTGGGTGTGTTTTTTTTTTAACCAATAAATCAATTCTTCCTTTGAACATTGACCTTGATTTCAACGTCTTTGTAGTCAAAGGAGCCAAAATCAACGAGTACCTCCTGGAGAAATCCCGTGTGGTTCACCAGGATGAGGGTGAGCAGAACTTCCACATCTTCTACTTTATGTTGGCCGGCATTTCCATTGAGGATAAAGAGATATATGGCCTCCTGGATCCTACGCACTACCGGTGAGTCATCGTGATGTCATGCCCTCGTGAAAACTTGATCAGCAACATCGTTTACAATGCGTGTCATAGATTAGCATCTCACACATGCAGTTTATTAGAGGTTTGTCATACGTTGCCTCCTGCAAGTCTATTTGTGTCATGGCTGGCATGTTCTTAGTACAATGTTCATTGTTTAAAAGGTCGATATAAAAAAGGGTTGGGTGATGCAAAGATCTTATTGGATGAATACGATTTGAAGCCGCTCAAGGTTGTGCGTTAGAGTGAAAAGGATTACAATATAAATGCTTCAATGTCAGACCGTTTTTTATGGCTATGTTTGCTTTTTAAATTGTATTAATTGTAACTTTCCATTTATGTGGGGAATTGGTTTCCATGCAAAACTATGAAAATGAGTCATGTTTTTACAAGAGCCGTTATCCGGCTTGAAGAGGATTGGTCGACCAAAATTCTAGTCAGTTTCACAGGAAGTGGCAAAATCAAAGCAGGCTGTGATGGACAGATCGTTAATGACAGGAAATCCAAACATTCGCCTATCATTAATCGACCTAAAATATGGCTTACCACTGGAAACATGCAAGTAGTAGCAACTTCATAAGTACGTCAATGTTAAGCTATACAGTAATACCTCTAGATACGAGCATAATCCGTTCCAGGGCGGAGCTCGTAACTCGAATTGCTCGTATCTAGAATCATGTTTTCCCATAAGAAATAATAGAAAACAAATTAATCCGTTCCAGATCCGTAACAATGGAAAAAAAATGTTTTTTATTGGTATAGATATAGCTTAAGTGTTTAAAGTAATATTATTTGTTCTTGGCTTAAAGCAGTGGTTCTCAAATAGTGGGGCGCGCCCCCCCAGGGATGCCAGGGGGGGCGCGCGTGACCCTGGGGTAAATGCTTTTTTTTTTGCCAGGGAGTATGTTTTCTTACACTGAACAAGAGCAGCATATATGAAGTTCAGATAACCGTCCCCTCATCCTTTGACGTGTACGATCACACCGGTGTTCATATGTGTCACGTGATCAACCACTAAATTCACACGTGTTTTCACGTGATATCTGGCACTGATCCAAAAAAAGACGCGCTCAGAGCTTGTCATTTATCACAACAATTCAGTGTTTTCAACCACATAAGGTTTCTTTTAGGTTTCAACAAGTTGGTGACTATTTTGAATAAAAAAGAAAAAACTAAGTAAATGTGATCTATTATACAGCGCTTTTTGTGGCTGCGGTATGTCACGTGACAAGTATGATGCGTTGCCATGGAAACAATGAGGCGAAAGTTCCAAAATGGGGGGAGGGGGGGCGCGCGAAATTTTTACCTCTTCCTAGGGGGGCGTGATAGAAAATAATTGAGAAGCACTGGCTTAAAGGCACATTATGTATAGTTCTTCATATTTTGTTCTTGCATTATCAAAATGTTTCCAACAGTGTTTAAATCTGTAACCCTCGAACAACAAATGTCTCATAGCAGCTACTGAGCTAATAATGAGCTAACATAACTTTCAACACACTCAGATCTATTTTTGTATGATGTTTTGACCAGGTAAAAATTACACCACAATAAGTCATCAAATAAAGTGACCTGCACAAGTATAAATGGCAGCATTCGCAGCTGTTTTTATTAGAATGAGTTAAAAAAAAATGTGCCTTTATGTGATCAAACGCAACTGTATCAAAGTTCAGGGACGAAGTGTAACTTTAATCTTAACATAAACAACTAAATGAAAAGCGTGGCAGTGGCTGACTGGGGTATTAAAGCAGGCCTGGTCCTCTCTCACTCTTGAGATCACGGGTATCTGGGCTTCATACCACAGTAATGTTAACAAAGCTTAAATGCATCAGCTCATCCATGAACGTGATTCCTGTCAGACTGTGGAGGTGAAGATGACAACTCCCATGATTACATGCTCATGCACGGCGTCATCACCTTTGTTATTGTTGTCAACAAGCGACTTATAGCAGTGAAACTTCCATGTTGTGCCTTTAAATGGTATTTATTTGGTTTTGGTACTGCCTTTTCATTATGTTTAGTTCTCAAACCTTTGGTAAAGCAGGTTTATCACACTTCTTTTCTCAGCAGCAAATTAGTAACTGACACCTTAAAATAAACCTATCAACCCAAAAATTATGTTGTGAAACTCAAACGGAAAATTCTCCTTTTATGACTCAATAGACGAGTCTTCAGTTTCGAGTAAAATCTTCACTCATTTCATGTTTTAGTTTTTGACAATTTACAAAAAAGGTATTCTGTTGGTTTTTGTTCAATTGCATGGAAATCAAAGGAGGAACAAAATTTCATCCAGAAACTAATCATAATTACTCAAGTTTGTAGTCTTTCCAAAACACATCTTTGCATGCACATTCATGACTAAATGAGAAAAAGGTGTAGCAAAAAAATCAAAAATAAATAATGTAACTAGCATTTCAAGTCAAATGCGGGTCTATAATATTATAAGTCTATAATAATATAATAATATTGATATTCTATTAATAGTTAAAGATTAACTCCTAAAAAACCAAGCAGTTGGCTACAAGGCAAGGCTTACATACCGTATTTTTGTTCTTGTCAGTTATTTGAATGGCAGGTTTGGGCAGGAAGATGCGGTGCAGACGTGGCGTGTGAAGTATGCGGAGGTGTGTAACGCTATGGACATGGTGGGGTTTGAAGAGCAGGTAAGAGCTGAACTCACTGTCTTGTGCTATATATATGTTATATTCAGCTTAACGTAACATTTATTGATTGCTATATTTTCCCGCAGATAATCCGCAGCCTCATATAACCCGCGGGGTTTTGGGGTGTGTGTAAAAAATCACTGGCATAACCCGCACCTTTATATAACCCGCACCCATAGATTGATGAACTTTTTTGTGTAAGTTCACATTTTAAATGTTGCTCGCATGACGTCAATTATCATAACTGTTCGGCTCGGTACACAGTGCTTGTGCGCGAAATTCACACAATAAGAAAACAAACACAAGTCAGAATCAGAAGAAAAAGAAAGAGCAGTGTCTCCCGCTGTGCAGCAGCTCGTCCCTTAAGAAGCGATTCTACAGGTGTTGATCATGAGATGAGATGAGAAGAGCCCGCCCTCATGCAGTTCAGCCAATCACGTCTTCCTGCATGATTAACAGGTCAGACAGCCAATCAACGCAAGCTGTCAGAGTGACAGTACAAGTGCCAGAGACAACAACCCTCGCAAGAAAGAAAAACAGAAAGATAATACCGCAAAAAAAAAACTTACGTCCTTAGGGACGTAACAAATATATTGAAATATTATTACGTGTAAAAAATGTGTGATATAGCCCGCACCCCCTGCAGGTTTTGTAAAGTCTGGTATAATCCGCGGGTTATATGCAGGAAAATACAGTATTTGAAATTTGAAAATGCCCAAAATTGCACATTTTTACTACACAGTATTGAAATGAATGGCAAAAGTGGCTTTAAAAATGGTATGAAACTCAACCACATTCCCATTGTATTTAAAGTTCCTTTTTCACATTCACACCATCTCATTTGTAGGAAAAGGTGGACATGATGACTATTCTCGCTGGCATCCTGTCCTTGGGGAACATCGCCTTTGAAACGACAGACAGTGATGTTCTGAAGGTGTCGGAGGCGTCGCGTGGCTGGTTAAAAGCTACTGCTGTGAGTTTCCTGTTTGTGCTTCTTGCTTCTTGCTGATGTGTGGCAACGCTACACTACAGCTGTCAACCACTGTTAAATGCTTTTTCAGCGACAGTACTGTTTTTAGCAAACAAGTGTGAAGTGTGACAAGTGTGAACAAACAGAAAGGAAAGTTTGAATCTTAAACTCCAAACCTCAGCAGACCATGAAAATAGGCATGAAATAGACAAAGGAATATACCGGTAGTTGATCAACCTAGGCTGTGTTTCTCAGTAGCATAATGGTGGCATGGTTTAGATCAGGGGTGCTCATTACGTCGATCGCGATCTACCAGTCGATCTCCAAGGTACTATTGGTAGATCGCATGACAAGGTGAAGTGACATTGTCATGAACTGACGCTATACAAATAAAGTTGAGTTGTTTTGAATAAAAACTAGACGTCAGCGTATCAGCCATCCCGTCACTTGATTGATACACAGGACAACCAGTCAGATGACATCTGATTTGTTTCCGTACAATTAGGTCACTTGTGCTCAAACAAACAACGGCCCTGAGCGCTGCAAAGCTAACAAGCTAGTCGTTAGTTACATCCAAATTTTTCGCTCGGTTTTTTCCTCTTAAACGTAAGATAGGGTATAAAAATGAGTGGGGGAGCTGGACCAAGAAAGAAGCAAAAAAACGTATCACTTTCATACGGAATGGGAGGAGGACTTTTTTTCACGATGACATTTTCAAAGTGCGTTTGTCTCGTCTGCCAGTCTACCGTCACACTATCAAAGAAGGGAAATGTGGAGCGGCATTTTCGGACTCTATATATATTTCTCAGTAAATATAATGGGTAGATCATTTTGACTTGGTCATTTCAAAAGTAGCTCCCATGCTGAAAAAGTGTGAGCACCCCTGGTTTAGATGATCTATTTGGGCTTGCATTTTCCAAAAGCAGATTACAGTTGCTATTTACAATGTATGGAGAAGTTCTCAATATGGCTTGGTGCTGTTGTCAATTCACAAAGCCTGTGATTTAACTGAATAAATATTTGCCCTTCATGTTTCTGAGTGAAGAGCAGCGCTGTGTTCATTTACACACGAGCAGATCATGATTTGGGGTTTTCAGTTTCTCAGACAAGCTTATGAATCAACGAAAAAAGCCTTTTATTTTTGAAAAATTAATTTAGGACTGCAATAATATTAGCATTATAAAATAAAAATTATATTTTAAAATAAATTTTTTAGGTTTTACAGTGAGATATTACAATAATAATAATAGTAGTAGCACTAATAATTGTAGTAATTTCTGTTTTAATATTTTTGTATAATATTAATAATTATAAAAAATTATTATTAAAAATTTGACAAATAAGCAACAAATTTGGCAACCCCTCCCACCACACGTGCGCACATACACCGGATTTTTTTAAAAATTATTATTATTTTTTTTTTTTTTTGTCACACAGTCCTAGGTTATGTTTATCCATTAAATGTGCTTATGTGTGTATGTATTATAAACATTTTTGACAAATTGTGTACTCCTCCCGTCACACGGGTGCACACACACTGAAAAAAATAATAATTCTATTTTAGATGGTTGTTTACAGGCAAAAAGCATCCATTTTTTCACAACAAAAAAGCCTTTTATTTTTTAAAAATAAAAATTTAGGACAGCAATAAAGTTGAATATTATAAAATAAAAATGATATTTTTCTTAAATAATTTGTAGGTTTTACAGTGAGATGTTACAATAATAATAATAGTAGTACCACTAATAATTATAGTAATTTCTGTTTTGTTTAATATTTTTGTATAATATTAATAATTATTATAAACATTTTTGACAAATTGGCCTACCCCTCCCGCCACACGTGCACACACACACCGAAAAAAAATAATAATAATATATATAGATATATATATTTTGGCACACAGTCCTAGGTTATGTTTATCTATTAAATATGCGTGTGTGTGTGTGTGTGTGTGTGTGTGTTTGCTACCGTGTTTTAGATGGTTGTTTACAGCCAAAAAGCACCCCCTTTTTTTTTAGATTTTTTTGCAAGTTTATGAATCAACAAAAAAAGCCTTTTATTTTTGAAAAATTTAAATTTAGGACAGCAATAAAGTTTATTATTATAAGATAAAAAATAATATTTTTCTTAAATAATTTGTAGGTATTACAGTGAGATATTACAATAATAGTAGTAGAACTAATAATTGTAGCAATTTCTTTTGTTTAATATTTTTGTATAATATTAATAATTATAATAAATTATTTTAAACATTTTAGACATCGTGCAAACCCCCCCCCCCCCCACGCGCGCACACACCGAAAAATAGCATTTTTAATGTATTTTTTGTTCATCCATTAAATGTGTGTGAGTGAATTGCTAACGTGTTTTAGAGGGTTGTTTACAGGCAAATTTTTCACATGAGATTTTTGTTACTGCTGTTTTCTGCTCCAGCAGGTGAAAGGGTGTGTCTGATCACATAGTAAAGTAACAGCACGCATGATTTAAGATTAAGAAATCATTTAAGGATGATGCACATGCTGAACTTTAATATGTAGTGCTATTGATTGCCTCACATCACTGACCCCAAAACACGAGCCACAGTAATGGTGAGAGTTAAAATAAGCTGACACGTACACCAGGCTTTCTCAGGAGATGAGTGTAAGCTCACAGTCCCAGCGTCACCTCGACCACCCTGCTGTTTAATCAGGTAAATTACGACCTGTGCACACAAAGAAACTCTTTTAAGGGCAAGCTGAAGGAGGTGTGGGTCCGCTTACATCTGGCCTTTTACGATAAGACACAGTGCAGAAAAAGAGCAGAAGTGGCTATGTTTAGACTCTATTAGGCCGTGTGACATGTATGGGGCGTCAGGAACATTTATCAAGTATGCTGTGCCGACTTTAACTTAAGCACCGGATTTGGCAAATTGATGTGCTTTTTGTTTCACCAATGTACATGTCCAACACAATGACCCTCAGCATCTAAATGCATAAATTTATGTGACCTCTCCTGTGTGACATTTACGTCTTGGTCAAATTTGTCCAGTCATTGTTCTTTCAAAATGGCAGGGTCTGTTTTTTTTGTTTTTTTTTAGCATTCATTCCTAACATTTAGTCTGTTTGCGTTGCACAACAAGATTTAGCCGACAGCACATTTTAAGGATTCTTTGTTGATCTTAAAAAACATTCCTTTAAAATCATTACGACACTTGCCTCAGGTGTGCATCCACCTGTGAGAAACCAGGGCTGCACTATTTCGGGGAAAACAAATAATATATATATATATTATTTATTTATTTATTTTGATCCTTGCTTTGCTTGTTTGTCCAGAATGTTGTGGTTATAAATCCAATATGGCTATATTATAGTAATAGTAATCATAATACAGTGGTACCTCGAGATACGAAATTAATCCGTTCCGAGGCGGCCTTCGTATAATGAGTTTTTCGTATCTTGGAACACATTTTACATGTAAAATGGCTAATCCGTTCCAAGCCCTCCAAAAACACCCCATTACATTTCATAATAAAGCTAAATTGGCCTATAAACAATGAAATAACGTAAAATGTCGAAGCTTACCTTTCGAGTGAGGCTATATCCGAAAGTGGCGGCAGAGGAGGAGGACAAACGGCAGATAACGTTCGTACACTTAACTTTACGAAAACACATACAAAATGTAAAGTTTGGGGTGCGGAGTGGCTGAGCTAAAGCACGCCAGCACGTACGTATAGAAGATGCATGATGGGAGGGATGCTGTCCAATTAGAGAGAAGGATCTCATGGCTTGGCTAGCATCAGGAACCAATGGGAGAGCAGGAGGATGGTGGCGAGTCTACTATAACTAAGATGGCGGCGTGCGGCGTGAGTTTCAAAATTGTTATGGGGCGAATCTCTGACTTTCAGAAACCTTTCGTATCTTGAAAACTTTTCTTATGTAGAGCAGTAAAAACTTTCGTCTTTGCTTTCGTAACTTGGATTTTTGAGCCTTTCGTATCTTGAGGTACTACTGTAATAGAAAAAAAGAAATATTACTGTTTTAATATTTCCCTGTAAAATAAAACAATCAAGCATTTAAAAAAAATCAGATAATTTTAAGTTAAAACTACAATTTACTACAAGTTACTTCTTTCATTTTCAAACATTAAACCATCAAACTTTTATTTTGATGGAAATCCACCTCAGATACTTAAAGGATAGTTCACCCAAAAACAATAGTTTTTTTCCTCGTTCTCATGCTATTCCAAACATGAATGAGTTTCTTAATTATACTGAACACAAAAGAAGATTTGACTTCCATAGTTTTTTTTTTTCTTCTTTTTTTCTCTTCTCATATGGAAGTCTATGGGGTTCATCAACTGTTTGGTTACACATATTCTTCTAAATATCTCAATAATTCAGCAGAACAAAGAAATCCATACAGGTCTGGAACAGCAAATAATGACAGAATTTTCATTTTTGGGTGAAATATCCGTTTAAAGCTTCAGTTTTATTGATTAAGCTTTTCTTATTACAAGTTTGGAAAGATGGTTGGTGCATGTTTTCCCCCCCTTCTTTTAAATGTACATTAAAGCGACCCAAACTCAGAGCAGATGCCGAGATGGAGTTTGTGAGTTTACTGCAAACCGAGAGCGTTTCCAACCACCTACTTTTATGAACATTTTGGGATATCGCATTAAAAAAACAAGATGCTCATAAATTCTAGAAATGTACATTAAAGTCGGTTCATATTTTTTATCCAATAAGTAGACATGCACATAAACAAAAATGGAAACACATTTACTGAATAAATCCCTCAATGCTCAAGAAAAAAACTAATGGATGTGATTGGATAACTGGACTAACCAGCGGGTTGCACATCTCAAATGTTGTTTTAATTACTTTAAAACACCTGAGCCAAAGTCTGTCATCAAAATGATTTGGTTTAATTCCCTACCACAAAAAACCCCCCAGAGAAAGTCATTTATGATGGAGGAAAAAAGAGCCACAGTTTCTCCCCCGATTGCAGAACCTTCCATTTTTATTGCAGATATTATGCACCAATTTCCAGGGAAGTGAAGATTTTTGAAAATAGGATGAAAACACTATTTGTTTTCACGAATGTTTTATGCAGTGTTTAGATTTTTGCGCATACTGACAACACCTGTGAATGAGCTGCTCTCGTGTAAATGAACACAGTACTGCACTTCACTTATGTAACATGCAGTGAATATATATTTATAATATTAAATCGCGGCGTTTGTATTATTGTGATTTCGGTTTTATTTCGATGAATTGTCTAGCTCTAGGAGCAATGCATCCTTCCTGGCTAAAACATGTGGAAAACCACAATAAGAGATGTGTTTTGTGTGTTTGCTTCTGTAACCAGGGTCAGTTTGGCGTTCAGGAAGAGGATTTACTGAAGAGTCTGACCTGCACCACATCAGTGACGCGAGGAGAGGCCATCCAGCGACTCCACAACCAGCAGCAGGCCGAAGGTGTGACATCATCAGTGTGACATCACTAGTGTGCTTGAGCCTTTCATATTAACACTGTTTGTTTTAAATGATCATTTCAGATGCCAGAGATTCCATCGCTAAAGTGGCGTACGGTCGCGTCTTCGGCTGGATCGTCAGTAAAATCAACGAGCTGCTTGCTCCTAATGTAGATTACGATGTGGAGCTGAATGAAATAGGTACATTTACATTCATGCATTTATCAGACGCTTTTATCCAAAGCGACTTGCATTGCATTCAAGAAACACATTGACACTCTAATCAGTTCTTGCTTTTCCTGGGAATCTAAACCATGACCTTGATGTTGCAAGCTATGAAAAAGCTACATATGCTGTGACTGAGAAATTTGTGTGGTTGTTAACTAAAACCATTAAAAATAGTTTTCGTTATTTAAAATAAAGCTGAAATAACATGCATATATGAGATGATAAACTTGAAAGCTAAATAGAAAAAAGGTGCAATTTTTTACATTTAATTAGTGTTAGTTTTAGTCATTTTAAATTAAAATGAAATAAAAATAAGTTAATGCTACATTTGAAATTTTAGAAAAGTAATAAAAAGTCGGCGAGACAAACTTTAGAAGTTGGCTTGAGAATGTCGGACCAGAATCGTTAAATTAGCATGTTGGTAGCACAATTTAACATTAACTACGAAGTCGTTGCCATGAATGATCAGAAATTACCATGTTGCAAGGGTGTTGCTAGGGTATACAGAGCTGTTGCTAGGGTATCTGGGTTGGTTGCTAGGGTGTTGCTAGGCAGTTGTTATGGTATCCAGGGTGGTTGCTAGGGTGTTTCTAGGCAGTTACTAGGGTATCTGGAGTGGTTGCTAGGGTGTTACTAGGCAGTTTCTAGTACCAATTTTGGGTGGTATCATAATGTATAACGGAATAAAATATCAGCTCAATGAACATTTCTCTAGAATATTTATTCCCAATAAAAACATCTTTTATTCTTTTAAACTGAAGTTGCGGCGTCTTATAACCCCCTCACACATCAGCATTTGTCAGTGTGGGCGTCTGGTGTTTTGTTCTTGTTGTTCAATCTCTTTAGTTTAATTTTCTACCGTGAATCAATGGCTCTGGTTGTGAATATGCAGTGTTGCCACATTGTGCGACTTGAGAGCTGACATAAATCAGGCATTGTGTGTACTATTATAGTGCAGAAATTTGCATCGCAAGACCCTCACGTTCACATAAAAACCAAAGTGTACTTTGGGCTTAAGATATTCAAAACTGTTTGAAATAAAACTAAAAATAGTTTTACCTCTAGTTTGTCAATGTAAGCAGTCCCATAACCTTCACAATGCATAAACAACACTCTAACCAATGTTTAGTGCAAATATTAAATATAAATATTAGTTTTTTATTTCCATTTATTAGATTAAATAGAGCCGCCTGTAACTGCTCAACAGTCTTCGGCTGGCTGTTAAATGCCATGTTTGTCAGATGGAGAATTCGATTTTTAGTTTTTCATCCATTTCTCTGTAACCGTTTGGAAATTTATTTTTATTTTGTGGTAATCAAATCCAAAGCTCAGTTTCTTATCTAAGATATGTGACATTGAGGTTTGGTCTTTCTATGCTCACAGGAATCCTTGACATCTTTGGTTTCGAGAACTTTGCTGTGAACCGTTTTGAGCAGCTCTGCATTAATCTGGCTAACGAACAACTCCAGTTTTTCTTCAACCATGTAAGTCCTTCATAAAGGGTTTGATTGAAAATGAACACAAAATGTGACACCGTACACATTTAACATGTTTTATTTTGGTGGCAACTCCAGTTTGATTGGTTGAAATCTCATCTTGAAATGTCTTTGTCAGTAAAACAATCCAATAGCTTTGCACTCATGTATGTCACATAATGTCTTGAAGAAACATCTGAAAATTCACCGCAGCAGATGTGAGGAAGCATTTAAATGCCACATTCGATCATGGTCACTGCCGATTCATTCAATAGGACTCGATTTGCCACTCCATGAATCCAATGATCACATTTTCCATGTCGTTTCCCTCCAGCACATTTTTCTAATGGAACAGAAAGAATATAAAGAGGAAGGCATCACATGGGAGACCATAACCTACAAGGACAATAAACCCATATTGGTACGTCTGCGTTTAAAACCTTCACCCGCTGTGATTGTCCTGCACTCTCTCCAACTTTTCCCTGCATTTTTCCTTCTGCCTGACTCCAAAAATACACCCAAGCTCTGCGTTTGGCAGACGGCTGTGTGGTAAATCCCAAACTCAGGAAGTGCTGACAGAGCAGGACACGTCGCTCTGAGAATCTCTCTCAAGTTTCTGCATGCATTCTGACCCAAATACTGAGTTGAAACTAAAGGAAACTGTTGTCTTTGCATGAAGCTTGTTCTCACGTGAGATTCCTGGTCCGATCGACTCTGTAAATATGAACTCTGCCCTGTAATTATGGGAATTACACAGCCGCCTGTTTTGAAAGCTGGAGACTTGCATGTAACATTCAGTCTCTGACTCTGAAAGCACTGCGTATCCTGTAGTGTAACATTAATCTACAGCGCCGTCAGCTAGAAAAGCCTGTTTAGCTTGTCAGCATGGAAAACTCATTCACTCATGCCAGGTTTATTCCCGTTTCAGGACCTGTTCCTCACGAAACCCATCGGGATTCTCTCTCTGCTGGATGAGCAAAGTGCCTTTCCTCAGGTATGTGTTGCCAGCTGAAACCTGAGACGCAATGAGAGAACATGTTGCCAAATCCTCCATTGAGCTGCATTCAAAATATTTTTATTCAGTGCTTTTGTCCAAAGGTTCTGCTCTGGACATGTTTATACACCTAAAAGTGTAGTGATTTAAATCGGTTAATTTAAGTATTGCAATCTCTTTCACATTTATTCATAAAAAAAAAGTGGGTGTATGCACGCATACCGCATTTTCCCGCATATATCCCGCAGCAACAGATAATCTGCACCTTCATATAGCCCGCGGGTTTTGTGCATAAAATCGCTGGCACAACCGCACCTTTATATAACCCGCACCCATAGATTTATTAACTTTTTTGGGTAAGTTCACATTTCGAATGTTGCTCGCATGACGTCAATTTATCCATTACTGTTCAGGCTCGGTACACAGTGCTTGTGCGCAAAATTCACACAATCTAAAAAAAAAAAACACAAGTCAGAATCAAAAGAAAAAGCATGGAGGAAGCATGTCTCCCGCTGTGCAGCAGCATGTCCCTTGAGAAGCGGTGTTGATCTACAGGTGTTGATCATCAGATGAGATGAGAAGAGCCCGCCCTCATGCAGCACAGCCAATCACGTCTTCTTGCCTGATTGACAGGTCAGACAGCCTATCAGCGCTGTCAGAGTGTTAGTACGTTAGTAAGCGCCAGAGACAACAACCCTCGCAAGAAAGAAAAACAGAAACAAAATACCACAAAAAACCCTTACGTCCTTTGGGACATTACAAATTTAAAGCATTATTACGTGTAACAAAATTGTGATATAGCCCGCACCCTTATATAACCCGAACCCCTGCAGGGTTTGTAAAATCTGGTATAACCCGCGGGTTATATGCAGGAAAATACGGTAATTTTTTTGGGTAATCAAGAGCTCAAATTGTTGATGCAGAAATACTTTATATGAAAAAAGACTATATATTATTAACAAGACCAGAACCGCTGAAAAACCTGCACACAATCTACTCCATGCCTTCTGTTGTCTGACTGATAGTCTGTACTTTTCTTTCTTTTTTTTACAAATAAAATCCTCTTAATATAACTGTGAAAACATCCACCTTCAGTTTGTGGTTCACGTGTGTTATTGCTGGTAAATCTTTAAACTTAAGAACAACTTTTATATTGTTAATAATATTTTAAGATGAAGATTTACTGGAAGTTAAACAAATAAGTTTACTTTATTATCCATATATCATTTTTTAGAAAAATAATTTTCAAATGTGATCATCAGCCTTTTAAGGGACGTTAATTTCTTCATTTCTCAATCGTCATTGTATTGCATTTTAAAACTGAACAGAGGTTTGATCATAAACCTAATCAGTTTAATATCATCTGAAACATATGATTGGTGGGTATAGAGTGACAACTGATATTTACTGTAAATGCATTATGCATTTTATGTGCGCATTCTGCTATACTGTTATAAAGATCTCATTGATTTACATCACAAGCTATCAGAATTTCAGCTCACTTTTTGGTATGCATGTAGATAGATAGATAGATAGAAACATATTTATATTTCTGTACCAAATTGGATATTTTTGCTCAGTTTGGGCCTCTGAATAAAATGTTCCTCTATTTCCATACATACTACTATAGGAGTCCAAAATCCTGATGTAGCAAATATAATACAAATCAAAAACACACATGCATACTTATGCAAACTAAAAGTTTTTTTTTTTATTCTAATATTTCATATGTTAGGCTTTACAGGATTATTAACAATTGTAGTAAAAATAAGCAACAAAGACACGTCGGTTCCAAGTCCCACCCATTGTATACTGATTTTCATTCATTTCATATTTTTGTGCAGTGGAAACATACATATATTGTTATATTAGAGGCATTTTTTTAAGTGCCTCTTATATATATATATATATATATATATATATATATATATATATATATATATATATATATATATATATAAAATGACTTTTACGTTCATTCATTTAGCAGAAGCTTTTATCCAAAGCGACTTACAATTTGAGGAATACAGAAAGCGATTCATCATGAAGATGCAAAACTTCATAAGAGTGATTGCAATACAACATTACACACACTAGTTTCAAACATTTTCAAACATTACACACACTAGTAGTACAAGCCTGGAGAATAGAGGATATAATAAAAACGATTTAAATATAAAGTTGAGGTGGTGTGACTCTGTTTCATATATGTTAGTCATGTGACTGCAATATTTGTGAGAGACTAGTGAATCTCAAGTATAGCTGTTAAAAATACAATGTGTGAATGTTTCTGCACCCACAGGCCACTGACCGAGATTTTGTTGACAAGTTAAACAGCAAATTTAAAGCTGCTCCCAACTTTGAGGTCGTGCGAAACCACACCCCTCTGTTCACTATTGTGCACTACGCTGGGAAGGTGAGACTACAAACCGTCATCATCATCACCTTACAATTCCCCTGATCACTGACTTCATTTAGATGCCAACAAAGCATGTCATCTGTATTATTGTTGTGCTGGTTAATAATGCATTGATTGTGTGTAATGTTCCCAGAGGAGATGCATTAATAAGGGTTTTTGTCTTCATAATGTATGCATTATTCCTGCATGAAGTGTGTTTTTGTGGTCTGTTTAGGTGCAATACAATGCAAGTGGTTTCCTTGAGAAAAACCGGGACACAATACCAGCCAACATTCGTGAGCTCTTCATCAACAGCGTCACTCCTCTCCTCAGCGTTTTGTTCGCAGGTCTGCTTTGACATACATGATTAGATGTCTGGTGTCTGTGCAAACACACACACACACACACAAGTCAAGTCACCATTATTTATATAGCGCTTTTTACAACACATATTGTTTCAAAGCAGCTTTACAGTGGTCACAGGAAAACAATAAAAACCAAGTTTGCTTTGGCTGAATAGCAGCTCTAAAAGAGCAGTGGAATTAATAAAATTTAAGAATATTAAGTGTTATGTGTTATGGACACACACACACACACACACACACACACACACACACACACACACACACACACACACACATATATATATATATATATATATATATATATATATATATATATATATATATATATATATATATATATATATATATATATATATATATATATATATGCATGCATTGTATATATAATTACAAACTTTTATGTTGGATACGATGTGTATGTAGGCTAAACGCATACAGACATATATAATTGTTTTAGGGTAAGGGTTAGGGTGGGGGGTTAGTTATGTGTGTGTGTTAGTTATGTGTGTATATATACAGTATGTATATATATATATGTATGTGTTCACTTATGGCCATTTATAATAACAATTATATATAATTATTGAAATACCATATAATATATTAATTATAGTACTGTTTTAAAATGTTTACTACTTTAATATAAAAGTTTTTAATTATAAGTTTTGTTCCTATGTCTATGTATCATTGAAGTACTTATTTAACCATGAGCTTATTAACATTAAACATTACAAAAAGCTTTTGGTTGTGAATTTCCGTTTTGAACATGCACATATAATAATATTATTATTATTATCTACATCATTACTATTGTCATGTTTTATTTAATTTTATCTTTTTCTTTTCAGCTACAATTTCTCGAACAGGCACACTAATGCCAAGGAAGGCCAAGGTATAACTAAGATTTTGATAAGATTATTTTACGAGTGCATGTTAAAACATGTTGTGGTATTTCCTTGAAAGGTGGGATCTTCAGAAAATGTATAGCTTTGCGGTCACTGACAGTGAATGCAGAGAGCGATTACAGCATGTTGTGTTTCACCTCATGACCCTGTTTGTGCCAATTTTAGTTACAAGTTGCAGAGGACAACTTCAACTCAACCAGGAAGCAGTCCGTTGGCGCACAGTTCAAGGTGAATTATGCTTACAAATAATCAGAGAGCATGTTTTATGTGCCAGTTGCGTCCTATAATCAAATAAACGATAATGCATCTGAATGCATATGTGCTTGAATATGCACATCTATTTATTAACTTGCATACATCATAAATATGGATGAATCTCCCAAAAAACCGATCAAGAAGTTAATATTTCACCCCATAATGAATTGTAATGCTATTTGCAGGAAGTAAAGCCTAATACTTGGACCATTTTGCATTGTAATTGTCATAATTAAGCACTGACATTCACCGTGCTTATGTTTATTTACTCTTCATATTGTTTGGAAACTAAAAGCGTTTTGTTCCGTACAGCATTCCCTAGCTGTCCTTATGGAGAAGATGTTTGCCGCCGGTCCTCACTTTGTTCGGTGCATCAAACCCAACCGAAGCAAACAGCCCGATCAAATAGAGAGTAAACTGGTGATGGACCAGGTAGGTTAACGGGAGTCTCTTCACAATAGCCACTTTATGCTGTCGAAACCAGTGCAAAACGATAACAATGTGTCAGATTTGAACTGCGTTTCCTCTGTCGGGCCAGCAGTCCCTCAGCGCTACCCTAAAACCCACTCTTAACACCGCCATAAAACAACGGCAATCAACCAGCTGACTGAAAACTAGCTAGATTGTCAAATGAGGATGACAGAAGCAAACGTTTGGTCTTTACTTCCAGCATCCAGATTCCAGCATCCATCTATCCATTTGACCAATGTTTTGCAATAAATAATTTTTTTTTAATTTTTTCGTAATTTATTTCGTCGTAATTTATTCATTTGTGTCAGGAGTTCATATCAATCATGCTGAAACAAACATAACAGCGAGAACACATACCTTTTCATTTGCACCTGCTTCCATTTATTTGCGATCACAGGAATGCTCAAAACAATTCCAAAATGGCTTTTAAGGACTTAAAATACACACACGTGCGCACACATGCATATATAGGCATGCATACAAACACTCACTGGTGTTTAAAATGTTGAAGTTAGCTGATATCATGATATAATGACATGGGAGATGAGCAGCGGTGTTGGCCATCTCCTGACTCCCGGTCAACTGCTTTTGATCATGATTGTTCCTCAAGCCCCAGGTGGCCCACTTTGGCCTAAGGTCTTCAGCAGGCCAGAACCCCCTGACAATGGGCTCCTAGGAAGCCCCAAAGAGGCCAGATCAAGACTCGAAAGTGACCGTAGAAACGCAATTGGCCCTGGCATGCACTAGCATGCTCGCTTTTGGCCCAACAATTTAAACGCGGCTAATCATCAGGTCTTCGACCCTGTTTGTGGCCCCTTTTATTTTCCAAAGTGGAGCCAAATGCATTCTCAGTTTTTCCTGCCCTCCAGTTCTCTGAGCTGTACTTAAACCTGGAAGCCTGTGAGCGCTGTTATGATGGAGTTGAATCCAAATACTCTAATGATAGAGGAGCCGCTGGGTTTGTGTGTAAGGGCCAATAGACTGAACACTGTGTTAAGCGATATGCTTTGTTGGAGCTGCTCCGTGACATTGTAGATTTCAACACCGACAATAAGTTCTGTATTGTGTGGATAGATACTAGTTAAAAGTAGAATATATGAGTGGTGTCTGCCCAATTGCCACAACTTTACTAGGATACTTCTTACTCATTGCTAGGTTGTTTTGGGTACTTGGTTTTAGTACTAACAAGTAACGATTTTTTTTTTTTCTTCTGTTCTTCAACAATCATTTGTTTTGATTGATGCATGAGCTATGCATAAGCCTCTATTAAGCCACACATGGTCAGATGATTTACAGCCTTTTCATTCAGTACATGTGCAGTGCGTTTAAACTGGATATGACTGTGCAACACTGACACATGCTGTGAATTTGTGGAAGTGCAGTTTGCAGTCAAACGAACAAAAATCAGCCTAATGTATAATATAAGATGTCTACACACACACACACACACACACACACACAAAAAAAATCTACCTTTTGTTATATGTAAAATGAAGCTTTATTTTTTAATTTAGTTTTGTATCCATGGAAGGATGAGAATTTCACTAGGTTTTGAACAGAATAAGCATGAGTGAATAGTGAATTAACTTTTTTTTTTTTTTTTAAGATGAGCTATCGCTTTAAAAGAGTCAGTTGTCCCATCCATCATATTTATGTTATGATTTTCTTCCTTCTCTCTAGCTGAGGTATAACGGCCTGATGGAAACAATCCGAATCCGGAGGGATGGTTTCTCATGGCGTCCAACTTTCAGGGAATTTGCAGAGAGGTTTGTGCGCTGGCAGGAAAGATGTCCTTTTCTCATTACATCAGATTGCCTGCAGTATGACTCTGATTTCTGTCCTGTAGGTACAGCATTCTTCTGCTGAAACCCGATCTCCCGTTGGACAAGAGCAGGTTTGAACAGCAGATGCATCATGTTGTGTTAAAGGTGCACAAAGTTAAAAAATTTAAAAAGTCCACCTAAAAGCGATAATGGTACATTTGAGAAATGTTTAAATGTCAGCTGCTTTTGCTGGCAGACTAAATGCATACAATTTTTTTTATAAAGTTGAAGACCTGCAGAATTTAGTTTTACTCTAGTTTATTGTTATATATTAGGGATGCAATAATACAGTGGTTCAATGCATACCTCGGTTTTTATAATGATTTTTCATTTGGTTCTGATGACTCTAACTATTCTGTGCTTAGAAGCTAAGAAGATAGTTTTGTTTTGTTTTTTGTTTTGCTATTATTGCGATATTTTATAATAGAGATTGTTTCAAGGCAGTATTACAGAGATAACGGGGGAAAAAATTGATTGATTTGGCTGTACAGCAGCTCTAGAAGAGCAGGACAATCAATAATATCGTGTCTCCAACTAAGCAAGCCAGAGGCGACAGTGGCGAGGAACCTTGAACTCCATTAGGAGACAAAATGAAGAACAGAATGTAGAAAAAAAACGGACTCAGTCGGGAGACCCAGTTCTCCTCTGGCCAACAAACAAACATTGCGTGATTTTTATGATGTAGACAACATTTCAGGTCAGAAGTCAGACTGAGATTGGGATATTTAATCCTGTTCTATCTGGTTGGAGATTGAAATCATCACTCCGGTATGGAGACAGGTTTTGTTGAGGATCTGTGTCAATGGCTGTTGATGAGGCCTTCACAGGGGAGGGTCTAGTTGAGTCATGGTCACTGTAGACACTTCAGGGCTGTGTTGTGCTCGTGTCCAGGTGCAGGAGTGATGAGGTCTGGATATGGCCTAGATCCGGGCTGACTACGGTAACCTCGGGATAAACAGAAACCAATATCAGCATAGATGTAGATGATGTAACGAGTACGTCAGGCGTTTTGGGAAGTGTTCCCAGTTCTGGCTGTCCTTGTAAGGGTTCTGGCACATTTGGTCTTGTCATTTCTTGGTTTTGTAGCAGAGCTCTGACACTACCGTAATACCTCGGTTTACGAGTTTAATTCGTTCGAAGAGTGAGCTCGTAAACCAAAATGCTTGTACACCAAAACAAATGTCCCCATAGGAATGCACTAAAAATCAATTTATTCGTTCCACACCACCACAAATGCCCATTTTAAATATTTTTTGGGTTTTACCCTATTAATTGCGGTTAAAATTATAAGCATTAAGATCTTATATAAATACTAATTAATAATTGACAATTAAACTCTAAAAATACACAATAACACAATACACAAAAATTGACAATTTACTGTAATGCACTTCAGCTGAGGAGACGAGAGCAGGGAGGAGGGGGGAGCGGGAAAGCAAGGATTCAAGTGCAAATGGGTGAATTTATTATAATAGTGCAGAAAACAAACGAAGTGATAATCCAGAGTGAAAGTCATGGAACATGGGAGACAGGGAGCCGCGAAGGAACGAAGGCGCGTGAGCCGCGTACGAAAGATGGGAGATAGGCAGATGATATGAGAATCAGGTGCTCAGTGACCACATACACACTCAGGCAGAACTAGGAGACAATGAATTCATGAACCGTGACAGTTACTGCTTACATGTTACATGTACCTGTATATTTAACTACGTGAACAAAAGCGATCACAATTAATTAATGTTAACAACAGGAGGTAAAACCGCTGTAAATCATTTATAAAAGTATGCACTGTGGTGAATGATGCAGCCAAACCGAGCGACGCTGAGAGAATGAATGAGTTAAGGGGTGATAAAGGGGTTGGAACAGCATGACACTTATGAGAGGCTGTGTTTAGGATATTTCCAGTAAAAATGGGCGTGATGATGCTGAGCGTTAGGACTTTTTTTTAGGACACGAAAATCCGCGTGGGTGAAGGAAACATTTTCTCGTACACCGATTCAACCCTCCATGCTCATACACCGATTTGCTCGTATACCAAGTCGCTCGTAAACCGAGGTATTACTGTATACCATAATGTGTGTGCGCGCAGCTTCGAGTGTTGAATCACGCGCACTCTTGTCTGTGTTATGTCTTGTGTGCGGGTTATGATGTCCGGTCCCGATACCTTGGTCTAGTTTTGTGTCGGGACTCGGGCATTCATGACTCGTCCTTGTCGTGAGCACGCGAGACTTGTGGTTCCTCATTCTCACACGCTCTACGTTATGTGAGTGGGCGCGGTTTCGTGCTTGTGTCTGTGTGCAGTGTTGTAAGCACGCAGTTTGTGTTTACATCGACATTAATTATAAAAATACATGGCTTTCAAATGAAAGATTTGTATCAAAGAGCTCGCCAAGGTTTCTAACTGACGATGAAGACTTGACAGAGCAGACATCGAGTGTTAGACAGTTTCATCAGGGTGCAAAGAAATATCGAGCCGAGTATCATCAGTGTAACAGTGAAAGTTAATGCCGTGCTTCCTAATAATTGCACCCAAAGGAAGTATGTACAGGGCGAAAAGCAATGGTCCTAGTACTGAACCTTGAGGAACTCCATACTGAACTTATGATCGATATGACATCTCTTCATTTACTGCTAAAAATGGTTATATGGTTATATATGATTTTAACCATGTCAATGCAATTCCACTAATTATGGAACAAGTTGTGGTTTAATAATAGCCAGCTTAAAAGTTTTTGGTACATATCCTAATGACAAAGATTAATTATATTAAGAAGAGGATGATATTAATCTCTTTCATTATGGTGCAGGATGAGGTGGAAAAAGCATAAGGTCTTATTTATTTAATGTTCTTCAGGTGGAAGCTTTAAATAACATTAAATGACTAAATAACTTTGTGCTCCTTTTAAATGAGCTATTAATGATATGTATTGATATTGATCATTTGGTTTCATCAACAATGGTTCTCTTTTTCTTTTGTTGCTTTTAGTTGTATGTCGATCCTCAACAGCACTGAACTCTCTGGTTGGAAGTGTGGGTAAGATTGTCTACATATAGTAAATTAAATTATAAGCATTATTAGTGCCATTTAAAACAAGCATTACGATATTTTTGTTCAGAAGTACGGTTAGTAATTCGAACAAACTCCCTAATCACTCCCATTTCCTTCAGAAAATTGTCTGGTGATAGACAAACCAGTTTACTTTAGGGTTCAGATAACATTGACGTATCGTGCAAGTCTCAACAGTTCTCCTGTGTTGGTCTTTCAGATCGTCGCGCTTGTTTTTTAAGTACTGGCACCAGGAGGAGTTGGCCCGTCTTCTGGAGAGAGTGGGACGAGCAGCGCTTGTCATTCAGAAGAGTAAGTAGCAATTAAACTCATTTGTTTAAGCCTCTATAAAATGATGGAGGAATTTGCATGACTCATGAAGCCTTTTGACTGCTAGTATGACTGCTTTATTGCAACCTAAATCACCTCTCAGAGAAATATTCAAATGAAAGTGGTATCATGAGAGCAAGTTCAGACGTGTGAACTGCGAGATGTTTCAATAGAAAATGCATTATGTCCTTGCCATATTTACTTTTTTGTGCAATTCTTTTTCCCACTTTAAAAAAAGGTTTCTTGCATTTCATGATTATTTTCCATCATGTGATCCAACGTTAGAGTTTTACTGTAACTTTCATGATTATTTTCCATCATGTGATCCAACGTTAGAGTTTTACTGTAACGTAAAAAACGTTACAGTAAAAAGGTAGCATTTTATTTATTTTTTACTGTACCTTTAAGACTTTTGTGTGCGCATTACCTGTTATTAGTAACATGTAGCCTCTACATCAAGATTGGTCAAGTTGATGAAAACTGAATAAGTCTTTATATTAACATGGGTAAAAGTTGCAATCATTATGATTTTTCTTTTTTAAAATGTTTTTGAAAGGTATCGTATACAGTTAAAACAGAAATATTGTGAAGTATTATTAAATAATTGAAAAGAATTGATAATGGTTATTAATTATAATAGTTATTAATATAATTATTATCTGTGTTGAAAATGTTTTTTGCTGCTATAATTTTTTCCGAGATTCTTAAATGAATAGAAAGATCAAAAGACCATTTGTTTTTATAGAGATTTAATGTATCCCTGCTGAATAGAAGTATTACTTTCTATATTTTTTTTATATCGTACTAACCCCAAAGGTTTGAATGGCAGTAAAAGGAAACGTTTGGCTCTTAAAGTGAGCTTGTTTCAAAGTTAAGTTGTTTACTGGCCTTTACATGGAATAAAACTTGCACAGACAAGTCTTAAAGGAATAGTTCACCAAAGACTTAATCTGTTCTTGCAGCACCACAACCCATTTCAGTAAATTAATAACATTATTATGGGATGCGTTTTTGAACCTCGTGTCTTGTAAAACTTACGAAGTGAGAACTGCGCCCTTCTCTACTGCGCAAGTGGCCAGTGACAAGGTAAATTTTCGCGGCAGTGTCGGTATTCGTCACTTGCTTTGTCATTCGTACTTACTCGACAACCTCCGGCAAGCTTCGGAAGATAGTTCGTCAATATTGCGGCGACATTGTCACATAATTATACTCGTAGAAAATGACGAGATGATCCGAGTTTTGCTTTAAATTAATGAACAAAGGGGAAAATTCAACAATAGGTACTTGTGTTCGTTGTTAACATGCAATTTTATTTTATAATAAATGAGGGCACTGATGCAAAGAGGGAGGGCATCGGCATTATTCTGAGGGCATTACGGCAAATAAGGAGGGCAACCACGGCACGTGCCGTGATTGCCGTGGTGTAATTCGAACCCATCTGATAAATGCATAAATGTAAAAGAAGACATGCATGTCATAATTTACTCACCCTCAAGTTCTTCCAGACCTGTATGAGTTTCTTCAGTTGAAAATGTTGTTTCTTCTTTAGCAATTCCAGTAGCTATTATTACGTTTATTTCTAGCTTAGATTAATTCATAAAGCCTAATAAAGTATAAATGTTGCTTGCCAAATGATTATAATAATGATGGTCACGTTTATAGTTACTCGGACAGGCTGCAGGGACAAACTTAGGAATACATTTTTAGTTTTGTTCATGACTTCAGTGATATTTTTAAGCTGATATTCCAATATTAAATCAAAACCCCAAATATTCACTGACCCTAGATCTGTCCCTGATTACATCACATCTCGTTCTTTAGATTACCGGGCGAGGATCTGCAGAAGGAAATATCTGGCGCTGCTGGCGGAGCTGCGGAGGCAGCGACAGGTTCAGCGGGAGAGAGAGGAGCGTGAGGAGGAGGAGAGGAGACGACAGCAGCTGGAGGAGGAGAAGAAGAGACGTCTGGAAGTGGAGCAGGAGAATCTGCGTAAGGACTGTCCTCTGACATCCGCACTGAAGCGGCTGTGAAAACAGTGACGTGTGTTAAGGTCGTGTGTGTGTTTGCAGGACCAGCGTCTACACCCGTTCCCCTGCCGAGGAAGAAGAAGCCGGAGCCCAGGCCTCGTTCGGTGCTGAGTAGCGTCCCGAAAGCGGCGCATGTGCCGCCTGTACCGCGGCCGCGCAGCAAACTCTTTGAGGTGTGACATCCTACATGATATATGATGCATCCCTCTCTCCAAGCTATTTAAAACAATAAAATTTAATGCTAAGTCAAATTTCTAGTCTGTACTGGAGCTCAAACATGTTTCTCTCCCCTTATTAGAAGTTTAAAGTTGGCTTTAAACCAAAATGGACTTTAAAATATGTAACATTACCCTCTAAAATGACACATTACAAAACTGACATGAATTGCAAATTCCATTTCTTCTTGACTTCAAGCAGTGTTATTTTGGTATCATTGATTATACTATGTTGAATTTGCTTTTATTTTTATACTTTCATTTATATTCGTATTTTAATTCTAGTGAAAGTTAAGGCTGTTTTGCTTCTGGAATTGATGGAGACGATTCCAAGAATTGATTTCTCACTTTCGTTTTCGTTTCTTTTCTTTTTTTTTACGAAAGATTGGAGGAACCTTGTCTGGGAATGACCTCAGGGATATAAGGATGTACAGTGTCGTTCTCTGATGGTCCTGAAATGGCCCATAGCTTGGCAGTAAATGCGCTTGCACTTTGTAGCAAAGTATGTTGTTATGGGAAGGAGGTGGGAACCGGAGAACGTGTAACATTTTAATTCCAAAGTTAAAAAAGAATACAAAAGTAAAAGTGTCAGCCCTTCACTGACGACTGCTTCACAAAACACAGTTAAATGTCCAGGCCTGGTCCGTTCTCGTCCTTCACTCCTCCTTTTATACTCTCATATCTCCTCCGATCTCGACACACACCTCATTCAAGGATAAAATTACATGACATGTCTAAAATGCATGTGCGCGATTCCGATAAATGACATTTACTTTGTGTGCTTTTGCATAAAATGTACGTGGCAAACTGTTCACTGAAATAATATTCTGCAAGAATATTCCACATATAATGATTTGTGCGCATTGTCATAATTCCCTCGTTTCACTAATGAGTGCACGATATAAATTATTATAAAATATATTTTACTAAATCATGCAAACGATATAATTCATTCTCTCGTTTCACTAAATTGTGCGCAGAATATAATTAGTTCCCTTGTTTCACTAATATGTGTGCACAATATAAATTATATTTTACTAAATGTGCACATGATAAAATAATGTGTTTCCTTATTTCGCTGAATTGTGCGCACAATATAATTTGATCTCTCGTTTCACTAACTAAATTTTATTTCTTAGTGGTTATGGTTTGTATGGTTTTAGTTTTAATTAACAATAATAACCCTGACTTGAAGTGTCATTCTCATTTTTCAGGCGACTCCGTTTGATAACGAGCTTAATGAGAACGTTCACCTGGACGCTTCTCTGATGCTTCAGCCAATAGATGAAGAACGAATGAAAGAGAAACACCTGAAGAAGACCAACACCATCCGCTGGTTCAAGGAGACGCAGGTCCGGAAGCTGACCAGAGATGGGATGTTCCCCAGCTGGTTCCACGGCATGATCTCACGCAGGTCCGCTTTCATTAGGCCACTGTTTCCCTGTGCTATATTTATGATGTACTGACTTATGTGCAACTTTGGTTTCTCAGGCAAGCAGAAGATCTCCTGATCGACAAACCTCTCGGTTGGTTTTTGGTGCGTGTCGGTCAAAGTCGGGAGGGTTACACTCTGACCTTCAGGTACGCGCTGCTAATTACATATGTCAAAATCAACATACTAAAGGTGCATTAATTGTGTCGACACTTGCATTGTGTTCTTTTCATTTTGGCAGAGGTTGTTTTTGTCTGAAAACGCTAGTTAATGTTATTGGACTGACTTTGCTCACACAGGGTAAAACAATTTCCCTTTTTTTTTTTTTTTTTTTTACAATTATTTTAGTTTTTCAAAAAATTGCTTATGAATCTGTCATGATGCTGTGTTACTGCCAAACATTAATGTTTTTGAACAAGTTTATAGAAAGATTGAATCCAATATTGGGTGATTTCATAATTTTTGACCGGGAGCACCAAATTCGATTTTCAGCACATCACAAGTGGACTAATATGAGACTGCTTAAATTCTCCCTTAGAGGAGAAAAAAATAAGCATACAGATTTTGAACAAGATAGGGTTGCTATTTCTTAAATATAAATGAGGTTTAAGGGTATACATGAAAATTGGCAAAAAAACATCTTTTACTTGAGAGTAAACAGAATAAAAAAAGGTGCGAAGTCTGTGTGTGTGGATCAAGTTTTGCTTTAGAGAGGGAAGTTTTGTCAGGAAAGTGTGAAAACTTAAACGTACATGATGATTGAATTTCTGCAACTCAAAATTATGCTTAATGTTTTTCTTTTTTTTTCTTCATATTTTTACATTAGTAATAACAACAATTACTATTATTATATTTATTATTATAACAACAATATTGTTATTAATTCATATTAAAAGATATGTATTTTATTATTGCTGTTGTTTTATTCTAATTTATAATATTACTATTATTATCTTATTCTAATACTTTCATTTTCATATAACACTTTTCATCTATCTTTATGATTTTATTGTTGTTGATATTATGAAATTCATTTATATAAAAAATAATTTAAGTATTATTAAAGCGTAATTGTATAAATAATTGATTGTTATTTGGAAAATTATAAATATAAAAAAAAATTTACTTGTTTATTTTTCATTTTTGTTGTTGTGCACTTGCAACATCAAGGTCATGGGTTCGATTCCCAGGGAAAGCAAGAACTGATTAGAATGTCAATGCGTTTCTTGAATGCAATGCAAGTCAATTTGGATAAAAGCGTCTGATGAATGCATGAATGTAAATATAACAGTTGTTGTTGGTGATTTCGTTTGTTAATCTGCTGTCACTCTGTAACAGGGGTGCCGATCGCTGCCGTCACTATATGGTGGAGATGCAGAGCAATGGGAAGTATGTGATCCTCGGGGAGGACCGGGCTCATTCCTCCCTCACAGACCTGGTGCAGTACCACTCTCTGGTGGGCATCAAGCCCTTCATGGAGCTGCTCACGGTGCCCTGTGGTCAGGTGAGTCCTTCACTCGGTTCAGGGCTTTCACAGCTGTTTTGTGAGGTCGAGATAAAGAGACCATGTGGTTTGCATGTGCAGAAATGTGATCGGGAGCCAGACTATGAGGAGCTCAAAGCTCTTACATCATCATCGGTGGAGAGCAGCGGCGCGCGTCCTGCTGAGGACTTGGACACGGGTTCAGATAAAGTGCACTTACAGATGCAGAGACTCTTCCTGCCACCGGGAGGAAGCTCAAACGTCGAGGCCCACAAACCCCCGGTGCTCAAACGCATATCTGACCGACGCAGACGGGTCGAGGCGACAGCGATGGAGCGCAAGAGTGACGATCCAGCCCGTGAGAGCAGGCCGTTCCCTCGCCTCTACCCATCCATACGGCTGGCCATGAGGGAAATCCAGCAGATACAGCAGGTACAGACACACAACGGAGCAACGGTTTGCATTCACATAAACCTCAAGCTTAGACTAGTGGAAAAAAAATCGAAGAAAGTTAAGTGCAAGCAACTATAGCCGTGTTTCAGTTAACGTATATTTGATTTCAAGAGCGATTTAATAAAGATAGATAATATTTATACAATAATAACCCTGATATGTATAATATTTATTTTTATTTTTTTTCTGTTTTGCTCATGTCAATAAAGCTGCTGTTTATCAAAGAAAACCTCAAGCAACTATAGCTGCATTTCAGTTAACGCATATTTGATTTCAAGAGGGATTTAATAAAGATAGAAATATTATCTGTGGGTTTTTTGTTTCTGTTTTTCTCATGTCAATAAAGCTGCTGTTTATCAAACAAAATCAGACAATATTTCAGTTGCGGTTGCGTAATAAACCATTTTCCTGTCAGAAAAGATGCCAGAAACGCCCTGTTTCTGGGCTGAAGGGAAAATGCCACCCGGTTAGTGTGAGGTGAGGATCCTGTGGACCGACATGTCGATGTGCGTTTAGTCTTGTTCAGACAAAAGTGCTTGATTTTCCCAAGTGTGCTTCGCATGTTAAATACACTGGATCTTGTTACGTCATCTCTTTACATGTTGTTTCAAATCCCATGTGTTTTCCCAGAGCCAAGAACCGATCCAAGTCCCCTCAGGCAAAGCCTTGAGCTCGAGGAAGAGGACGGGTGAGTCTTTGTTTCTTTTCAGCGTCCATGAATTCTTTGTGAGGTTGACATTGTTGACTTTGAAGAAGGAAAGAAAATTGGTGTGCAACCAGTTTGAAAAATCCCACTTTTAGTTCTGCATATGTCGACAATTTTTCTAAAGTCCATTTTTGTGGTGCATTTTGTTCTCATTTTGCAGTTTGCAGTCCAGACCAATTATAGAAACTGATTAGAATGCAGTTTTGGGTGAATTTCTTTCTGTAATCAATTGCTTTTCTTGTCTCTTTCTGTCTTTCAGATCCTTGACGTTGTGGAGAATGAAACTACAGATGTTCTTGTTGCTGCTACTCATGATTTAGTTTTTTTTTTTTTGGTTTATGTAAATGTGAAATTTGTAACTTTACGGTGAAAACTAAAGAGTGATTTGAAACCTTTTTAACTTAATTCTTGTTGTTGGTTGTAAATTTTTATTTAATGTAAATTATGGTGGTTTAATAAATGGTTGTTTCATAGACTTGAGTTCTCTCTCTGTTTTTGACCGCCTGAATGAATATCCTTAAACCCTTGAGGCTCAATGTATATGAAATGAATCACCTTGAGAAGTTCAGTGTTCGAGGAGGAGCTTCAAGCGCAGGTATAAGAGCGACGGATCCGCCTCAGATCCTGCAGGATTTAGAGGGAATCTCGCTGATCTTCAGATGGATCTCATAGTGCTCGCGGTTTTACTGTCCATCACCTTCAGCTCCGTTCAAGGTAACCATTAGCATTCCTGCTGATTACATTCATGTTATTCTTCAGATTAGAATTAAACATGGATTGTTTTGCATATCGTGTGTAATATTATTTTTTTACGCTGCAGGAATAAAGTCTGTTGAACAAATGTCATGAATCCCTCTGAAATATAACTGCATCAATATTCTATATGCTCCATATCTTCTTGCATTGATCAGTGTTTATTATTAGTTGTGTATTGCATTATGGCTTTTTATTTTCAGGTGCCACACCCAAATGTTGTGTTCAAACGACTAAAAATTTTCCACTTGAAATTCTGAGGAAAGTCACGAAATATGACATCCAGACCAGCGACGGAGTGTGTGCGATTGATGCCCTTGTGTGAGTTATTTTCTATAATTCTGAAGGATGTATAGTGTATAACAGGGGTTTTCAAAGTGTGGGGCGCGCCTCCCCTGGGGGGCGCCAGAGCATGGCAGGGGAGGCGCGGAGAGTTGTAAAAAATTATAGTCTAATAATAACTCGCCGAACTTTTATTAAACCTCCTTCATTTTACATTTCCCTGTGATGTCATTGTCGCAGCTGCAAGCGGCAGTGGTGCTGAAGCTTTGGTGGAGAGTAGGCGTGTGTCATAAGTTGTCACCACCACCCCCCCCCCGTCAACAATCGCGCATCGCGATTTATAATTATTTTTATTTTGGGGGGGGCGGCATTGGGTGGGTTGTGTCAAAAGGGAGGCCCACTGTCTCAGTTGAAAACCTCTGGTGTATAACAAGCAGATAATAGCTCATGTTTCAAGCATAAAACCTCCCGTTTCAGATTGCATGTGGAGAACAAGAGATACTGTGCAAGACCCAAGCTGGAGAGATTTCTGCAACTCATCCTGAAGCACACAAAAAGTCTTAGAAAAGGCTCTGCTGTATGAATGAGATCACATGATGATAATGCATTCATAAAACTCCAACAAGAGGTTAAAAGATGCATTTACTTTCTTCTGTAACACTATTTTAAAGTGACAGTCACGCATTGCACCTTCTTAATATTAATTAAAACTAACTAACCCTAACCTTAAAGTACATGTAATTAATGAGTAACACTAAGTACATCTTTGTGTCATTTCACTGCAGTAACATTACTTTAAAATAGTGTAACCTTTCTTATTTTTACATGTATTTGTAGATGAACTAGCTTACCTTTCATGTGTACTCGTTTTAATGAATACTTTATAACTGTGCTTTCCTACAACAAAATAAAATGGTTTTATTTCTCATGGTTTCAGGCAAACTTTATATCATGTTTTATCTATTATGTCTTTAAACACTGAGTAGGAGACACATTAGAAATATTATTACTTCAAGGTAAAACTAATATCACCCGAACATCTTGAATTAAGGTAGAGTTAAAGAACTGTTAGGGTGATTGATGAAGGGACTTTCAGGTGTGTGTATGGGCATATATCTACATCTATATGATGTAAAAGGGCAGCGTAACACCAGTGGTTACACTGTTGTAAATATAATGTAAAAGGTCAGCGTAACCTCAGTGGTCAGTGTGATGTAAAAGGGCAGCGTAACATCAGTGGTTACACTGTTGTAAATATGATGTAAAAGGGCAGCGTAACATCAGTGGTTACAATGTTGTATATATGATGTAAAAGGACAGCGTAACATCAGTGGTCACACTGTTTTAAATATGATGTAAAAGGGCAGCGTAACAACAGTGGTTACACTGTTGTAAATATGATGTAAAAGGGCAGCGTAACATCAGTGGTTAAACTGTTGTAAATATGATGTAAAAGGGCAGCGTAACATCAGTGGTTACAATGTTGTAAAAATGATGTAAAAGGGCAGCGTAACATCAGTGGTTACACTGTTGTAAATATGATGTAAAAGGGCAGCGTAACAACAGTGGTTACACTGTTGTAAATATGATGTAAAAGGGAAGCGTAACGTCAGTGGTTACACTGTTGTAAATATGATGTAAAAAGGCAGCGTAACATCAGTGGTTACACTGTTGTAAATATGATGTAACAGGGTAGAGTAACATCAGTGGTTACACTGTTGTAAATATGATGTAAAAGGGCAGCGTAATGTCAGTGGTTACACTGTTGTAAATATGATGTAAAAGGGCAGCGTAACAACAGTGGTTACACTGTTGTAAATATGATGTAAAAGGGCAGCGTAACATCAGTGGTTACACTGTCGTAAATATGATGTAAAAGGGCAGCGTGACATCAGTGGTTACACTGTCGTAAATATGATGTAAAAGGGCAGCGTGACAACAGTGGTTACACTGTCGTAAATATGATGTAAAAGGGTAGCGTAACATCAGTGGTTACACGGTCGTAAATATGATGTAAATGGGCAGCGTAACAACAGTGGTTACAATGTTGTAAATATGATGTAAAAGGGCAGCGTAACATCAGTGGTTACACTGTCGTAAATATAATGTAAAAGGGCAGCGTAATGTCAGTGGTTACACTGTCGTAAATATGATGTAAAAAGGCAGTGTAACATCAGTGGTTACACTGTTGTAAATATGATGTAAAAGGGCAGCGTAACATCAGTGGTTACACTGTTGTAAATATGATGTAAAAGGGCAGCGTAACAACAGTGGTTACACTGTTGTAAATATGATGTAAAAGGGCAGCGTAACATCAGTGGTTAGTGTGATGTAAAAGGGCAGCGTAACAACAGTGGTTACACTGTTGTAAATATGATGTAAAAGGGCAGCGTAACAACAGTGGTTACACTGTTGTAAATATGATGTAAAAGGGCAGCGTAACATCAGTGGTTACACTGTTGTAAATATGATGTAAAAGGATAGCGTAATGTCAGTGGATCCACTGTTGTAAATACGATGTAAAAGGGCAGCGTAACATCAGTGGTTACACTGTTGTAAATATGATGTAACAGGGCAGCGTAACAACAGTGGTTACACTGTTGTAAATATTATGTAAAAGGGCAGCGTAACATCAGTGGTTACACTGTCGTAAATATGATGTAAAAAGGCAGTGTAACATCAGTGGTTACACTGTCGTAAATATGATGTAAAAGGGTAGAGTAACATAAGTGGTTACACTGTTGTAAATATGATGTAAAAGGGCAGCGTAACAACAGTGGTTACAATGTTGTAAATATGATGTAAAAGGGCAGCGTAACATCAGTGGTTACACTGTTGTAAATATGATGTAAAAGGGCAGCGTAACAACAGTGGTTACACTGTTGTAAATATGATGTAAAAAGGCAGCGTAACATCAGTGGTTACACTGTTGTAAATATGATGTAAAAGGGCAGCGTAACAACAGTGGTTACACTGTTGTAAATATGATGTAAAAGGGCAGCGTAACATCAGTGGTTACACTGTTGTAAATATGATGTAAAAGGGCAGCGTAACAACAGTGGTTACACTGTTGTAAACATGATGTAAAAGGTCAGCGTAACATCAGTGGTTACTCTGTCGTAAACTATGATGTAAAAGGGCAGCGTAATGTCAGTGGTTACACTGTTGTAAATATGATGTAAAAAGGCAGCGTAACATCAGTGGTCACACTGTTGTAAATATGATGCAAAAGGATAGCGTAATGTCAGTGGTTACTCTGATGTAAAAGGGTAGCGTAACATCAGTGGTTACAATGTTGTAAATATGATGTAAAAGGGCAGCGTAACATCAGTGGTTACACTGTTGTAAATATGATGTAAAAGGGCAGCGTAACAACAGTGGTTACACTGTTGTAAATATGATGTAAAAGGGCAGCGTAACATCAGTGGTTACACTGTTGTAAATATGATGTAAAAGGGCAGCGTAACAACAGTGGTTACACTGTTGTAAATATGATGTAAAAGGGCAGCGTAACATCAGTGGTTACACTGTTGTAAATATGATGTAAAAGGGCAGCGTAACAACAGTGGTTACACTGTTGTAAATATGATGTAAAAGGGCAGCGTAACAACAGTGGTTACACTGTTGTAAATATGATGTAAAAGGGCAGCGTAACATCAGTGGTTACACTGTTGTAAATATGATGTAAAAGGGCAGCGTAACAACAGTGGTTACACTGTTGTAAATATGATGTAAAAGGGCAGCGTAACATCAGTGGTTACACTGTTGTAAATATGATGTAAAAGGGCAGCGTAACAACAGTGGTTACACTGTTGTAAACATGATGTAAAAGGTCAGCGTAACATCAGTGGTTACTCTGTCGTAAACTATGATGTAAAAGGGCAGCGTAATGTCAGTGGTTACACTGTTGTAAATATGATGTAAAAGGGCAGCGTAACAACAGTGGTTACACTGTTGTAAATATGATGTAAAAGGGCAGCGTAACATCAGTGGTTACACTGTTGTAAATATGATGTAAAAGGGTAGCGTAACATCAGTGGTTACACTGTTGTAAATATGATGTAAAAGGGCAGCGTAACATCACTGTTGTAAATATGATGTAAAAGGGCAGCGTAACAACAGTGGTTACAATGTTGTAAATATGATGTAAAAGGGCAGCGTAACATCAGTGGTTACACTGTTGTAAATATGATGTAAAAGGGCAGCGTAACAACAGTGGTTACACTGTTGTAAATATGATGTAAAAGGGCAATGTAACATCAGTGGTTACACTGTTGTAAATATGATGTAAAAGGGCAGCGTAACAACAGTGGTTACACTGTTGTAAATATGATGTAAAAGGGCAGCGTAACATCAGTGGTTACACTGTTGTAAACATGATGTAAAAGGTCAGCGTAACATCAGTGGTTACTCTGTCGTAAATATGATGTAAAAGGGCAGCGTAATGTCAGTGGATACACTGTTGTAAATATGATGTAAAAAGGCAGCGTAACATCAGTGGTCACACTGTTGTAAATATGATGTAAAAGGGTAGCGTAATGTCAGTGGATTCACTGTTGTAAATACGATGTAAAAGGGCAGCGTAACATCAGTGGTTACACTGTTGTAAATATGATGTAAAAGGGCAGCGTAACAACAGTGGTTACACTGTTGTAAATATGATGTAAAAGGGCAGCGTAACATCAGTGGTTACACTGTTGTAAATATGATGTAAAAGGGCAGCGTAACAACAGTGGTTACAATGTTGTAAATATGATGTAAAAGGGCAGTGTAACATCAGTGGTTACACTGTTGTAAATATGATGTAAAAGGGTAGAGTAACATCAGTGGTTACACTGTTGTAAATATGATGTAAAAGGGCAGCGTAACAACAGTAATTACAATGTTGTAAATATGATGTAAAAGGGCAGCGTAACATCAGTGGTTACACTGTCGTAAATATAATGTAAAAGGGCAGCGTAATGTCAGTGGTTACACTGTCGTAAATATGATGTAAAAAGGCAGTGTAACATCAGTGGTTACACTGTCGTAAATATGATGTAAAAGGGTAGAGTAACATAAGTGGTTACACTGTTGTAAATATGATGTAAAAGGGCAGCGTAACAACAGTGGTTACAATGTTGTAAATATGATGTAAAAGGGCAGCGTAACATCAGTGGTTACACTGTTGTAAACATGATGTAAAAGGTCAGCGTAACATCAGTGGTTACTCTGTCGTAAACTATCATGTAAAAGGGCAGCGTAATGTCAGTGGTTACACTGTTGTATACATGATGTAAAAAGGCAGCGTAACATCAGTGGTCACACTGTTGTAAATATGATGCAAAAGGATAGCGTAATGTCAGTGGTTACTCTGATGTAAAAGGGTAGCGTAACATCAGTGGTTACAATGTTGTAAATATGATGTAAAAGGGCAGCGTAACATCAGTGGTTACACTGTTGTAAATATGATGTAAAAGGGCAGCGTAACAACAGTGGTTACACTGTTGTAAATATGATGTAAAAGGGCAGCGTAACATCAGTGGTTACACTGTTGTAAATATGATGTAAAAGGGCAGCGTAACAACAGTGGTTACACTGTTGTAAATATGATGTAAAAGGGCAGCGTAACATCAGTGGTTACACTGTTGTAAATATGATGTAAAAGGGCAGCGTAACAACAGTGGTTACACTGTTGTAAATATGATGTAAAAGGGCAGCGTAACAACAGTGGTTACACTGTTGTAAATATGATGTAAAAGGGCAGCGTAACATCAGTGGTTACACTGTTGTAAATATGATGTAAAAGGGCAGCGTAACAACAGTGGTTACACTGTTGTAAATATGATGTAAAAGGGCAGCGTAACATCAGTGGTTACACTGTTGTAAATATGATGTAAAAGGGCAGCGTAACAACAGTGGTTACACTGTTGTAAACATGATGTAAAAGGTCAGCGTAACATCAGTGGTTACTCTGTCGTAAACTATGATGTAAAAGGGCAGCGTAATGTCAGTGGTTACACTGTTGTAAATATGATGTAAAAGGGCAGCGTAACAACAGTGGTTACACTGTTGTAAATATGATGTAAAAGGGCAGCGTAACATCAGTGGTTACACTGTTGTAAATATGATGTAAAAGGGTAGCGTAACATCAGTGGTTACACTGTTGTAAATATGATGTAAAAGGGCAGCGTAACATCACTGTTGTAAATATGATGTAAAAGGGCAGCGTAACAACAGTGGTTACAATGTTGTAAATATGATGTAAAAGGGCAGCGTAACATCAGTGGTTACACTGTTGTAAATATGATGTAAAAGGGCAGCGTAACAACAGTGGTTACACTGTTGTAAATATGATGTAAAAGGGCAATGTAACATCAGTGGTTACACTGTTGTAAATATGATGTAAAAGGGCAGCGTAACAACAGTGGTTACACTGTTGTAAATATGATGTAAAAGGGCAGCGTAACATCAGTGGTTACACTGTTGTAAACATGATGTAAAAGGTCAGCGTAACATCAGTGGTTACTCTGTCGTAAATATGATGTAAAAGGGCAGCGTAATGTCAGTGGATACACTGTTGTAAATATGATGTAAAAAGGCAGCGTAACATCAGTGGTCACACTGTTGTAAATATGATGTAAAAGGGTAGCGTAATGTCAGTGGATCCACTGTTGTAAATACGATGTAAAAGGGCAGCGTAACATCAGTGGTTACACTGTTGTAAATATGATGTAAAAGGGCAGCGTAACAACAGTGGTTACACTGTTGTAAATATGATGTAAAAGGGCAGCGTAACATCAGTGGTTACACTGTTGTAAATATGATGTAAAAGGGCAGCGTAACAACAGTGGTTACAATGTTGTAAATATGATGTAAAAGGACAGTGTAACATCAGTGGTTACACTGTTGTAAATATGATGTAAAAGGGTAGAGTAACATCAGTGGTTACACTGTTGTAAATATGATGTAAAAGGGCAGCGTAACAACAGTAATTACAATGTTGTAAATATGATGTAAAAGGGCAGCGTAACATCAGTGGTTACACTGTCGTAAATATAATGTAAAAGGGCAGCGTAATGTCAGTGGTTACACTGTCGTAAATATGATGTAAAAAGGCAGTGTAACATCAGTGGTTACACTGTCGTAAATATGATGTAAAAGGGTAGAGTAACATAAGTGGTTACACTGTTGTAAATATGATGTAAAAGGGCAGCGTAACAACAGTGGTTACAATGTTGTAAATATGATGTAAAAGGGCAGCGTAACATCAGTGGTTACACTGTTGTAAACATGATGTAAAAGGTCAGCGTAACATCAGTGGTTACTCTGTCGTAAACTATCATGTAAAAGGGCAGCGTAATGTCAGTGGTTACACTGTTGTATACATGATGTAAAAAGGCAGCGTAACATCAGTGGTCACACTGTTGTAAATATGATGCAAAAGGATAGCGTAATGTCAGTGGTTACTCTGATGTAAAAGGGTAGCGTAACATCAGTGGTTACAATGTTGTAAATATGATGTAAAAGGGCAGCGTAACATCAGTGGTTACACTGTTGTAAATATGATGTAAAAGGGCAGCGTAACAACAGTGGTTACACTGTTGTAAATATGATGTAATAGGGCAGCGTAACAACAGTGGTTACACTGTTGTAAATATGATGTAAAAGGGCAGCGTAACATCAGTGGTTACACTGTTGTAAATATGATGTAAAAGGGCAGCGTAACAACAGTGGTTACACTGTTGTAAACATGATGTAAAAGGTCAGCGTAACATCAGTGGTTACTCTGTCGTAAACTATGATGTAAAAGGGCAGCGTAATGTCAGTGGTTACACTGTTGTAAATATGATGTAAAAGGGCAGCGTAACAACAGTGGTTACACTGTTGTAAATATGATGTAAAAGGGCAGCGTAACATCAGTGGTTACACTGTTGTAAACATGATGTAAAAGGTCAGCGTAACATCAGTGGTTACTCTGTCGTAAACTATCATGTAAAAGGGCAGCGTAATGTCAGTGGTTACACTGTTGTATACATGATGTAAAAAGGCAGCGTAACATCAGTGGTCACACTGTTGTAAATATGATGCAAAAGGATAGCGTAATGTCAGTGGTTACTCTGATGTAAAAGGGTAGCGTAACATCAGTGGTTACAATGTTGTAAATATGATGTAAAAGGGCAGCGTAACATCAGTGGTTACACTGTTGTAAATATGATGTAAAAGGGCAGCGTAACAACAGTGGTTACACTGTTGTAAATATGATGTAATAGGGCAGCGTAACAACAGTGGTTACACTGTTGTAAATATGATGTAAAAGGGCAGCGTAACATCAGTGGTTACACTGTTGTAAATATGATGTAAAAGGGCAGCGTAACAACAGTGGTTACACTGTTGTAAACATGATGTAAAAGGTCAGCGTAACATCAGTGGTTACTCTGTCGTAAACTATGATGTAAAAGGGCAGCGTAATGTCAGTGGTTACACTGTTGTAAATATGATGTAAAAGGGCAGCGTAACAACAGTGGTTACACTGTTGTAAATATGATGTAAAAGGTCAGCGTAACATCAGTGGTTACACTGTTGTAAATATGATGTAAAAGGGTAGCGTAACATCAGTGGTTACACTGTTGTAAATATGATGTAAAAGGGCAGCGTAACATCACTGTTGTAAATATGATGTAAAAGGGCAGCATAACAACAGTGGTTACAATGTTGTAAATATGATGTAAAAGGGCAGCGTAACATCAGTGGTTACACTGTTGTAAATATGATGTAAAAGGGCAGCGTAACAACAGTGGTTACACTGTTGTAAATATGATGTAAAAGGGCAACGTAACATCAGTGGTTACACTGTTGTAAATATGATGTAAAAGGGTAGCGTAACAACAGTGGTTACACTGTTGTAAATATGATGTAAAAGGGCAGTGTAACATCAGTGGTTACACTGTTGTAAACATGATGTAAAAGGTCAGCGTAACATCAGTGGTTACTCTGTCGTAAATATGATGTAAAAGGGCAGCGTAATGTCAGTGGATACACTGTTGTAAATATGATGTAAAAAGGCAGGGTAACATCAGTGGTTACTCTGTTGTAAATATGATGTAAAAGGGCAGCGTAACAACAGTGGTTACACTGTTGTAAATATGATGTAAAAGGGCAGCGTAACAACAGTGGTTACACTGTTGTAAATATGATGTAAAAGGGCAGCGTAACATCAGTGGTTACACTGTTGTAAATATGATGTAAAAGGATAGCGTAATGTCAGTGGATCCACTGTTGTAAATACGATGTAAAAGGGCAGCGTAACATCAGTGGTTACACTGTTGTAAATATGATGTAAAAGGGCAGCGTAACAACAGTGGTTACACTGTCGTAAATATAATGTAAAAGGGCAGCGTAATGTCAGTGGTTACACTGTCGTAAATACGATGTAAAAAGGCAGTGTAACATCAGTGGTTACAATGTTGTAAATATGATGTAAAAGGGCAGTGTAACATCAGTGGTTACACTGTCGTAAATATGATGTAAAAGGGCAGCGTAACATCAGTGGTTACACTGTTGTAAATATGATGTAAAAGGATAGCGTAATGTCAGTGGTTACACTGTTGTAAATATGATGTAAAAGGGCAGCGTAACATCAGTGGTTACAATGTTGTAAATATGATGTAAAAGGGCAGCGTAACAACAGTGGTTACGCTGTTGTAAACATGATGTAAAAGGGCAGCGTAACAACAGTGGTTACACTATTGTAAACATGATGTAAAAGGTCAGCGTAATGTCAGTGGTTACACTGTTGTAAATATGATGTAAAAGGAAAACGTAACATCAGTGGTTACACTGTTGTAAATATGATGTAAAAGGTCAACGTAACATCAGTGGTTACACTGTTGTAAATATGATGTAAAAGGGCAGCGTAACATCAGTGGTTACACTGTTGTAAATATGATGTAAAAGGGCAGCGTAACATCAGTGGTTACAATGTTGTAAATATTATGTAAAAGGGCAGCGTAACATCAGTGGTTACACTGTTGTAAATATGATGTAAAAGGATAGCGTAATGTCAGTGGTTACACTGTTGTAAATATGATGTAAAAGGGCAGCGTAACATCAGTGGTTACAATGTTGTAAATATGATGTAAAAGGGCAGCGTAACAACAGTGGTTACGCTGTTGTAAACATGATGTAAAAGGGCAGCGTAACAACAGTGGTTACACTATTGTAAACATGATGTAAAAGGTCAGCGTAATGTCAGTGGTTACACCGTTGTAAATATGATGTAAAAGGGCAACGTAACATCAGTGGTTACACTGTTGTAAAAATGATGTAAAAGGTCAACATAACATCAGTGGTTACACTGTTGTAAATATGATGTAAAAGGGCAGCGTAACATCAGTGGTTACACTGTTGTAAATATGATGTAAAAGGGCAGCGTAACAACAGTGGTTACGCTGTTGTAAACATGATGTAAAAGGGCAGCGTAACAACAGTGGTTACACTATTGTAAACATGATGTAAAAGGTCAGCGTAATGTCAGTGGTTACACTGTTGTAAATATGATGTAAAAGGAAAACGTAACATCAGTGGTTACACTGTTGTAAATATGATGTAAAAGGTCAACGTAACATCAGTGGTTACACTGTTGTAAATATGATGTAAAAGGGCAGCGTAACATCAGTGGTTACACTGTTGTAAATATGATGTAAAAGGGCAGCGTAACATCAGTGGTTACAATGTTGTAAATATTATGTAAAAGGGCAGCGTAACATCAGTGGTTAGTGTGATGTAAAAGGGCAGCGTAACATCAGTGGTTACACTGTTGTAAATATGATGTAAAAGGGCAGCGTAACAACAGTGGTCACAATGTTGTAAATATGATGTAAAAGGATGGCGTAATGTCAGTGGTTACACTGTTGTAAATATGATGTAAAAAGGCAGCGTAACATCAGTGGTCACACTGTTGTAAATATGATGTAAAAGGATAGCGTAACATCAGTGGTTACACTGTTGTAAATATGATGTAAAAGGTCAACGTAACATCAGTGGTTACACTGTTGTAAATATGATGTAAAAGGGCAGCGTAACATCAGTGGTTACACTGTTGTAAATATGATGTAAAAGGGCAGCGTAACATCAGTGGTTACACTGTTGTAAATATGATGTAAAAGGGCAGCGTAACATCAGTGGTTACACTGTTGTAAATATGATGTAAAAGGGCAGCGTAACATCAGTGGTTACAATGTTGTAAATATTATGTAAAAGGGCAGCGTAACATCAGTGGTTAGTGTGATGTAAAAGGGCAGCGTAACATCAGTGGTTACACTGTTGTAAATATGATGTAAAAGGGCAGCGTAACAACAGTGGTCACAATGTTGTAAATATGATGTAAAAGGATAGCGTAATGTCAGTGGTTACACTGTTGTAAATATGATGTAAAAAGGCAGCGTAACATCAGTGGTCACACTGTTGTAAATATGATGTAAAAGGATAGCGTAATGTCAGTGGTTACACTGTTGTAAATATGATGTAAAAGTGTAGCGTAACATCAGTGGTTACAATGTTGTAAATATGATGT